>CAJQUW010015655.1:0-306656 GCA_907163375.1 Prostheceraeus crozeri | reverse complement strand
TATGGAGCTAAGATTCAAAAGTTTGTGTCTTTTTAGTTAGAGAGTTTCAAGTCTAAGTAAGAGTAAAAAAAGAGTTAAGAAGTTAGTGAGAGTTAGCTAATAAAGTTTTTACGGATTTCACGCAAAGTTTAAAGGCTAGCAAAGAGCTTTTTCTCTAAAGGTAGTGTGTTGTAGAAAAAAAAGGAAAGTCTTTTAGTTAGTAAAAAAAAAGTTTTTTATTTAAGTTAACGTAAAGTCTCATTGAAAAAAGATTTCCTTATTTTTTTATTTTTTAGTGATGTGTCCTTGCTTTTTAAAAGATAATTGCAGTAAGTTTGTTTTCTAAGTTTTTAAGAAAATAAGATTAAAGAGCTCAAGTAGCTAAAAAAAGTGAGTCTCAAAGCAAGACATAAGTTATGAAGTTTATTTAGTTTTGAATTTGAAAGCTAATAGTTTACATCATTTTTTTTTTTTTTTTAGAGAGTAGAGCAGCAATAGTAATGTTTCTCTTAGTTCCTCATAGAAAAAATAAAAAAGTAGATGTTTTTAAGTTGAGTTTTAAGATTAGTCAAGCCTAAAAGGTTTACGTTTCAGGGTGTTTTTTGCTTAAGAGTTTTGAAAGTACAATATGATAGAGAGGTTTTTTTTATTCTTGCGTTTTACAATCAAGCTGATGTTGGGGTTCGGTTATGGTAGTTTAATAGATTAGTGGTTAGGTTTCGTGACGTGGGGATAAAACGCTCAGTAGCATACAAGGGTTGTTGTTAGCTTTTTGGGAATAACAAGGGAGTCTCGAGGCGTTTGCGAAGTGTTAGTTTATCAGTTGTTTTTGTTTATTCAAATGAAGTCTGGAGGTGAAAGTTTTACGTTATGCTAGTCAAGTTTAAGGGAAGAAGGTTCCAATGTTTAAAGTGAAGTATGTTTGTTAAGTGCCAGTTTGGTTTGTGTCTTCGTATATAAAAGTTTTAGCTACTGTATGTTTTCAGGAGTCAAATGTTTTTCGTAAAAGGTTCTAAGTTAGTCTTTAAGTTTAAACTGTTATAAAGTAAAAGAACGGGTGTTATAGCTTTTCAAGTTTTTATCTTCTTAAAGTTTCAAATTCAAGAAAAGTTTTAAGTATTATCCAAGTAAAAGAATAAAGTCTAGTTAAGCTTTTTTGGCTAGATCACTAGAGATTGGTTCGTCAGTTTTTTAGTTTTTTTAAGAAAAGTTCTCCTAAGTTCCAAAAAAGAAGTCTTAGAAGTAGTTTATAAAGAGTAAGTTTTTCTATACAGTAAAATAAGTTTTAGAGATTGTTTTATTCAAAAACGTGCTTCCTTCTTCCGCAATGTCTTAAAGTCTTTCCCTCTTAAAAGTTATAGTAGCTAATGTTAATATGTTGTGTGGATTTTTTGAGTAATTGTAATACAGTTGATGCGTTTGGTTAGTCTTTTCTCGCTATAGGGTGATTGTTAAAGAGGAAAAGTCAAGCAAAGAGTTTCTCAAGTAGTGGAATGGAACGCTAAAATGTTTTGTAAAGTGTATAAGAAGAAGAAAGAGTAGTGAAAAGTAAGAGGAGCTTTTAAGAGTATTCGAAGGTAGTGAAGACTTTTTAAGTTTAAAAAGAAGTAGATAGATGTAAAAGTTTATGTGTTGAGTTTTTTTTTTATTAAGAAAAGTTTGCTTTTTAATTTCACAACTCTCAAGATAGTTTTAGTTTCTAAAGTATTTCAAAGTTTTTTAAAAAAGAGTCTCTAGAACAATGTACAGACTCACGTACGAAGTCAGTGAACAAAGAAGAGTTTAGTCAAGTTTATATAGCCTATAGTATAAGTAAAAGCAAATTAGTTATTTGAATTAAGCCTCCTTTATATTAAAAGAATTTTATAGTTTTAAAAGTTTAGAAAAGCTTCTAGACTTAAAAATATGTAGAAGTTTTTTGTCTAAGCGTTTCTAGTTTTTGAAAAAGTAGCTACGATTCTCTTTAGAAAGTTTTTAATTCATTTTAGAAGTCCTCCAAGAGAATGTTTTCTTAATATGAGTCCTCATTTTTTTAAGGAAGTTGAGAACAGTTTTTCAATAGTTCATAAAAAAGTTAGTCAAAGTCTTTGGAGCCTCAGATAACAGAGTAAAAGGCAAAAGAAAGATAAAAAAAGATGTAAGATAAGTTATGATTCTGTTATACGTGATGATTACAATTTCGGGGTTCAGTGCGGAATTAGGTTTGGGTATCCGATTCTATTAGCATTAATTGTCTTTCTAGTTACAGTTATAGGTTTGATTGAGGCCAAGTAGAGAAATGTAAAAAGCAAGAGAAAAGTAAAGAGAGGTTCTAACGAAAAGAGTTTAAGCTATAGAAATAGCATCAAGTCTCAGTCTGAATAAACAGTATAGCTAAAAGACAAATGTAAAAAAGGTGTATTTGAATTTTTTAAAGGCTCAAGAGTAAGTTATTATAGACAAAGGTTTTTTTATTTTTTGTATATTAAAAATGGAGGATGAAGAAGTAGATTTGTTTTTGGGTTTTTAATTGTTAGAACTAGTCTTAAAAGTTGTCGACAGGTAAGAAAAGTACCAGTCAGTTAGATAGTTTAACGCTCAAACCGAAGTTTCTAAAGTTTTTCATAAGTGAGTTTAGGAAAAAAGAAAAAGCTCGATAAAGTTTTGTTAGACGGACCTTCAAGTTGTGTGTTTTTTGATTCCGATAATTTACAAGCTTGTATTTTTATTTATGTAAGAAATAGTACTGCAAAGCATTATTGTTTTAGTTTAAAGGTGAAGTTGCTCTTATAAAGCTCAGACAGTAGTTCCTGAAAGAGAAGGTTATCAGGTTTCCTGGAAAATGATAGTATTTAGAATCGCTTTGTTGTATTATGAGTTGCTGAGTATTAATCAGCCACATAATATGTTTTTACATGTTTCTCTCGGCTGAAGAATAAAAAGGTTAGATTTCAGCAGAGATTTAAAATAAGTAGAACAGCTTAAGTCTTATCTAAAAAAATAAAAAGGTTAAGCGCGTTGCAGGTTGATTGAAAAGTTTTTAAGTTTTGAAAAGTTCCATACTTATAGTTTTTTTGTTTATTTACAAAAGTTCTGAAAAGTTTTGTCTAATAAGAAAAGCGCTTTTCAAGTTTATTAAAAGACCCTCCTATAGTCTATACAAAGAGTCTCAAATAGTAGAGAAGTTATTTTTTAAGTTCAAGTCTTTCTGTTTTTGGTATCCAGAAAGAAGTTTTGCAGAGTAAAGGTTTTGTTGTAAAGTCTTTTTCTTAACGTTAGCTAAGTCAGAAAAAGGTAAGTTTACAGTCAGTAAGTAAGTGTTTCTTCAGTTTTTTAAAAGTCTTTGGTGAATAAAGTTTAGTACAATCTAACAAGTAAAGAAGAAGCATTAAAAAAAAGAGTTAAACGTTTAGATCGTTTTTCCACTAAATCGAGTAAATTGTAAGTAGTTGGGAGTTTAAGATTTTTTGCTTTATATTTTTGCTTTGAACAAATAGTAAAAGAAGTTCAACGCAAAAACTAGTATTGTTTTTTGTTTATAAATAAGTGGAAGAGTTTATGAGACCAGAAAATATGCATCGGGGAGTTCAGAAGTAATGGTTTGGAAGTAGTTGCAGAGGGTAAAGCAGGCGATTTTATTGTTTCAGCATCTTTAGGTAAAAGGATGGTTTTATAGTGTCTTTTTACTGTTTGATCGGAGTAAATGTTTTTGTCTACGCCCTAAAAAAGAAGTTCACCCGCTTTTTTTTTTTATTAAAGTGTTGTTTGTAAAAATGTTAGCTATAGTTAAAGAGTTCTAAATGTTAGTAGTCTTGATAAATTATTGATTTTTTAAAGTTATAGTTCTTTCAATTTTCAAATAAATGATGAAAAGTCTAAAGAAAAAAAAAGAGTTAATATCGAAGTCGAAGAAGTTAAGAAAGCGTCGACTCAGAATCAATGTATAAGTTCAGAGGTCTTGTTAATAGTCCAGGTTTTTAGTTATTTAGAAAGATTTTTTTTTTGAGTAGTAAGTTTAAAAGCTTGATTACATGCAAGGTTCTAAAATGAGTAAGATCTAGCATTGTTGTACAAGAATAAGTTAGAAAAGTAAGGAAAGTTTAAAGTTAGTTTTTTTTTTAGTGCAACAAGAGGCTTGGCTTTTTTGTTTTTTCTCTTGTTTTCCGTCACTAAGCTTATAAAGTAGTTTACTCGAGAGGAGTAAAAACCAGTTGTTTTTAATAGTTAATAATACTTATGTGTTTTAAGAACAGATGTTTTATTGTGTTTGGTTAGAGCTGTCGCTTAATTAGAGTCGCAAAAAAGCGAGTTATTAGGATAGGTAGTTCTCGACTGGGAGGGTTGGATTAATCGCGGATGTCGTTTTGGTGTGGTCTTGTTGTGGTGTAATGATTTGTTGGTTTTGAGTTACGATTATTTGGTGGTTGGTGGCGACGGGTTGTCGACCATTGGGAGATTAGTTCTAGCTGTTGTTTTGGATGTGAGCTTGTATTGGATTTTTTGTGTTGGATTGTGGTTAGGGTGTTGGTTTTCTGTATGGCTTTTTTTATGGTTTTTTGGTTTAAGTTTGGGCTTTTTTTTTTTGGAGTGTGTTGGTTGTATTTTTTGTGTATGGTCATTGTTTTGCTATAAAGTAAAAGGTTTGTGTTCCATAGTCAGTTAAGTTTTTTTTTTGTTGAAGATGGTAAGTCATTTTTGTGGGTGTCAGGGAGATATTCTACGTAACGTTGGTGAATGTCATGTTTTTAGATGTATTCTAAAAAGTACTAATGGTGATTGTCTCTTCGAGTTAAATGTTGTCTATGCTTTTCTTAGAAAGCGAATATACAATAAGATGGATGTTTTCTTTGTTTCGATGCGACATAGAGGTGTGATAAAGGTGGAAGCTGTTGTTTGGAAGAGTGTTGTCGATTTTGGCTGTTGTATGTGGTTCTTGGGTGGTCGTTGGAGATTATGTTTCGATGATGTAGACTCAATACAAGGAGAAGAAAAGTTGTAAACGTTATTTTTCTAAAAGACAACGTAGCATAAGAACTCAAAAAGTTCAAAGGTTTTCTTATTGCGTTTCTGTTGGTAAGCTCCTCTTTTACCGTCAGGTAGTAAGCTCTAAAGCTTAGCAATAAAAGTTTTTTAAAGTAAGTCTTCAGAGGTTGAAAAGAAGTTAAAGTTTAAGCATTTTTTAGTTAAAAAGATTGTGTATGGTTAATGTTTGCTGTCTTGCCTGGTGGTTATTCACCATTTTAAGTCAAAAATGTACAAACTTTTTCTTTGTGCTAGAAAGTTTAGCTGAAAGAGAAAAAAAGTTTCAAGTGTTCTCAGTACCCCTGGTTATAGCAGCGACTTTTGAGTTTTGAAGTTCTCCAGAGAATGAAGCAAGTTAAGTCTCCGGGTAGTGCGTAGTAATTTATACTGCCGCCGAGGTTTTAGTTCTTAATGTTGATTTGAATATCTGGCTGTAGAACGTTAAAGTTCAGTTTTAGTACATGGATAGGTTGGGTTGCTCCGGTGCTCATTCTAGAGAAAGGTTTGCCTTCACAATATGTAGAGTAGTTGTCTTTTTGGGTGGGAAGGCTCCTTTGTGGTGTTTTTTTGGGTATAGTAAAAAAGTTTCGGATGATGCTAGGGAACAGTAGTGCAGATTTAGTGTCTTTTATGTATTTAATTAAAAGGTAAAAAAAGTTTAGTGTGAAGATTAAGTTTTTCGTTTCCCAAAGCTCTCAGAAGTTTTAAAGAAGTTCCCTTTATAGTTTTGTACCTGTTTAGTTTATCTTTGTTTGAGTTGCGGCGTCGATTTTGTTTGAAGCTTAGAAAAAAGTAAAAAAGAGTTATTAGTCAAGGTGAGTTTTAAACAGCAATACACGAATGAGTCAAAGCTTTAGAAGAAAAGCTTTCCCATAAAGTTAAGAAAAGCAAGGATCTCAGAAGTATTAATTTTTTAACAAACACAATAGTTTGAAGCTTTGCAAAAAGCTGTTGAGCAAGGTCTTTGTACGTTTTATAAGTTAAAGTTTCTTAAAAGCTTTCTCTAGTTTAGTTTAAAGCGAGTTATGTTCATCTCATAAGGTTTCTCAGCTCAAAGAGGTTAGGTTAGAGATTTTTTTTTTAGCCTTCTTGTTTTTCATATAAAGCAAATTTTTTTACGCCAGAGTAAAGAGCATACGAGAGTTAGCAAAGATTCAGCAAAGCAATAAAGTTTAAATTAGGACAGTTTGTTAAGTCAACAAAGTTTTGTTATAAACAAGTGTTTTTTAAGCCTAAAAGTTTTTTAAAAAAAAGTGTTTTTTATCTAACGCTAAAGAAAAAATAGTTTAATCCTGTATTTTATCCATGATTTGCCGTTTTTGTTATTTCTCAGTTAGTGTTTCTCAGATGAGTTTTACACGTTTCTTTGTAGAGTTTTAAGTTAGAGACTAGTCTCTTTTTTTATTTATTAACAGTCTCTAAGTTTAGCTATAAAGAAGTTGTTATGATAGTAAGTTTTTATTCAAAGTTATTCTAAGAAGTAAAACGTATATCCAAAAGGTTAGCTTTTTTTTAGTTTAGTAAAGTTTTTTTTCAAGAGAGACGGGCAAAGCTAGTTAAAAGTTGCCAAGTCAGCATAGTAAAAAATAGTTGAAGATTAAGCTAACAAGTTGAAAGCTAGTAAATGTTAAAAAAGTACCTTTTTAGTATAGTAGGTGTTTTAAATAGAAATAAGAGTATTAAGTACAGTAGTTCTAGTATAGTTTAGCTAAGAACGTTTAAAATAATAAAGTCTTGTAGGTAAGTCATTGTAAGCTTAGGTAGCAAGAATGAAAAGTAAGTCCACCATTAAACATCTTCAGATAGCGGAACAAAGAGTTAATGCCCCTAGAATAGGCGTTTATTCTGTGCAAAAAAAAGTTGGCAAGTTTAAAAGTTAGAGTTAACAGTAATAAAAAGTTTAGTTTCAGTACAAAGCAAGAGGTTAGTTAAAAAAAAATGACTTTTTAGTTTACAAAGTTTTTTGCTGAGAGTATTTTTCTTTCTTCTATAAAAACAGTAAAGGAAGATTCGAGTTTCTCAATGATAGAAGATTCTTCTTTCTTTTTAAGACAAGTTCTAGCCTTTTATAGGTTTGTGTTGGTATGTTGCTTAGGGTGCGATATCAAAAAAAGCTGTGGTCCAGTCTATTCAAAGAGAAGATTTTTTAGATATAGATTATAAACAAGCCATTGAAAAAAAGCTAAGTAGTTTATCGTCAAGTTAGCAAATAAAGAGTATTTGTCGCTTTCAGATTTAATGTAGTATAAAAGCTGCGTGTTGTTTTAAAGTTTCGTGTTAGAAAAGCTAATGTTATCTTTATTTGTTTAGTGTTAGTCTCTATGTAGTAAAAAGAGACCTGGTTTTCTAAGTTTTTTATTTATAGCATTTCTTTGTGATTATCTATAAAGTTGCAACGTAGTTCATAATAAGCTATGACTTAGAGTCTGGTTTGTTGCTCTTGGCTACTGTTGATTTTATTTTTGTATTAAGAGTGCTCAAAAAAGCCGTCTTGAGAGATAATTGAAATGTTTTCCGTGTGATAATTAAAGGTATCTGATGCGCAATAAGTATTAGATGCAGTAATGGATGTATTATTAGTTTTTTTTTCAAAATAGCTGCTTTTTTAGTTTCTATCAATATTGTACAAAACGTTGTTGTCAAACTAGAGTTTAGCACTCCGAAAAGAGTTTTAGCTTTTTAAAGGAAGTAAAGCTATGTATCTATCCCGTTATTCAAAAGTATTAAAGGAAAAAGTAGTCATAAAAGAAAAAGTTCTTGTAGTTATTGTAGGTTTAGTTAGATCTTCAGCTCAAGTAAAAGTAGCCTAAGCTAGTAAGAGTTTAAAGATTCAAAAGAAGTAAGTTAAGTTAGTTATCCAGCGCTTAGAAAAGCTTTCTCAAGAAAAAGAAAAGCTTAAGTTTGCAAGAAAGTAATGTGTATCTAAAGTCTTCTTACAAGTTATAAGTTGTTACAATAGTAAGCTCTGATGTAGAAGTTTTTTCTACTTTTATTAGATGCGCTTCATTATTAAAAGACGTTTTAGCAGCTCACCAAGCAAAAGTTTTTAGTAGACTAAAGTTCTTAAAAGTATAGAAGTTAAAAAGTATCTTTAAAGGAAGTTTTTTGTACATTAAAAGCTTGTTACAGTTTTTCTAGATCAGTTTTTGTTTTCAATCTAAAAAATAAAGCTTTTTAAGTTTTTCCAGAAGAATTTACAAATAAAGATGCATGAAAATCTCGAAGTAAACACAGTCTCCGACCTAAAATCTTGTAACCGCTCTAACTTTTGAACGAAGACAGATAGGAACAAGCCGATTCTTTCACTGAATTTGTCTCACTCTTAGCTTTCAAACGAGCTATTGCACGACAAAATCCGTCCACTGGAAGCCAAAATCGAAGCAAGCTGTCCAGAGGGGGGGGGGACGTCAGTGAAAATTTTTTCTCTCCGATTGAGCTGGAAATACACCATTTCGATGTAGAATTTGACGCTGAATCCGAATCTGGCCTCCGTTTTCCCATCCGATGCTTCGTTTTGGCTCTACAGTAGGCAGCCATCGCAAAAATTCTAACTCTGTCGTTTTTTCGAAAAATGTTGAAAATTTTTTCTCTCCGATTGACTTGAAACTCACCATACAGATAGAGAATTTCACGCTGATTCCAAATCTGAAATCCGTTTTCCAATCCGATGCTTCGTTTTGAAGCTAGAGCCCAAAACGTCCCAAATTCTAACTCTGTCGTTTTTCGCCAATGTCCTAAAATCTTAAATGGCGTCTCACATCTAAACGAAGACAGATAGGAACAAGCCGATTCTTTCACTGAATTTGTCTCACTCTTAGCTTTCAAACGAGCTATCGCACGACAAAATCCGTCCACTCGAAGCCAAAATCGAAGCAAGCTGTCCAGAGGGGGGGGGACGTCAGTGAAATTTCAAAATTTGATGAAAAATGTTTTGGTGACGGTCCCAGGTCGAAATTCTACACTTTGGAAAAGTTTCAAAATTTTACCCATACAAAGTCACTCTGACACTTAGGATTTTTTCAGGTAAGCGAGCTCCGACCTAAAATCTTGTAACCGCTCTAACTTTTGAACGAAGACAGATAGGAACAAGCCGATTCTTTCACTGAATTTGTCTCACTCTTAGCTTTCAAACGAGCTATCGCACGACAAAATCCGTCCACTGGAAGCCAAAATCGAAGCAAGCTGTCCAGAGGGGGGGGGGGACGTCAGTGAAAATTTTTTCTCTCCGATTGAGCTGGAAATACACCATTTCCATGTAGAATTTGACGCTGAATCCGAATCTGGCCTCCGTTTTCCCATCCGATGCTTCGTTTTGGCTCTACAGTAGGCAGCCATCGCAAAAATTCTAACTCTGTCGTTTTTTCGAAAAATGTTGAAAATTTTTTCTCTCCGATTGACTTGAAACTCACCATACAGATAGAGAATTTCACGCTGATTCCAAATCTGAAATCCGTTTTCCAATCCGATGCTTCGTTTTGAAGCTAGAGCCCAAAACGTCCCAAATTCTAACTCTGTCGTTTTTCGCCAATGTCCCAAAATCTTAAATGGCGTCTCACATCTAAACGAAGACAGATAGGAACAAGCCGATTCTTTCACTGAATTTGTCTCACTCTTAGCTTTCAAACGAGCTATCGCACGACAAAATCCGTCCACTGGAAGCCAAAATCGAAGCAAGCTGTCCAGAGGGGGGGGGACGTCAGTGAAATTTCAAAATTTGATGAAAAAATGTTTTGGTGACGGTCCCAGGTCGAAATTCTACACTTTGGAAAATTTTCAAAATTTAACCATACAAAGTCACTCTGACACTTAGGATTTTTTCAGGTAAGCGAGCTCCGACCTAAAATCTTGTAACCGCTCTAACTTTTGAACGAAGACAGATAGGAACAAGCCGATTCTTTCACTGAATTTGTCTCACTCTTAGCTTTCAAACGAGCTATCGCACGACAAAATCCGTCCACTGGAAGCCAAAATCGAAGCAAGCTGTCCAGAGGGGGGGGGACGTCAGTGAAAATTTTTTCTCTCCGATTGAGCTGGAAATACACCATTTCCATGTAGAATTTGACGCTGAATCCGAATCTGGCCTCCGTTTTCCCATCCGATGCTTCGTTTTGGCTCTACAGTAGGCAGCCATCGCAAAAATTCTAACTCTGTCGTTTTTTCGAAAAATGTTGAAAATTTTTTCTCTCCGATTGACTTGAAACTCACCATACAGATAGAGAATTTCACGCTGATTCCAAATCTGAAATCCGTTTTCCAATCCGATGCTTCGTTTTGAAGCTAGAGCCCAAAACGTCCCAAATTCTAACTCTGTCGTTTTTCGCCAATGTCCCAAAATCTTAAATGGCGTCTCACATCTAAACGAAGACAGATAGGAACAAGCCGATTCTTTCAGTGAATTTGTCTCACTCTTAGCTTTCAAACGAGCTATCGCACGACAAAATCCGTCCACTGGAAGCCAAAATCGAAGCAAGCTGTCCAGAGGCGGGGGGACGTCAGTGAAATTTCAAAATTTGATGAAAAATGTTTTGGTGACGGTCCCAGGTCGAAATTCTACACTTTGGAAAATTTTCAAAATTCTGACACTTAGGATTTTTTCAGGTAAGCGAGCTCCGACCTAAAATCTTGTAACCGCTCTAACTTTTGAACGAAGACAGATAGGAACAAGCCGATTCTTTCACTGAATTTGTCTCACTCTTAGCTTTCAAACGAGCTATCGCACGACAAAATCCGTCCACTGGAAGCCAAAATCGAAGCAAGCTGTCCAGAGGGGGGGGGACGTCAGTGAAAATTTTTTCTCTCCGATTGAGCTGGAAATACACCATTTCCATGTAGAATTTGACGCTGAATCCGAATCTGGCCTCCGTTTTCCCATCCGATGCTTCGTTTTGGCTCTACAGTAGGCAGCCATCGCAAAAATTCTAACTCTGTCGTTTTTTCGAAAAATGTTGAAAATTTTTTCTCTCCGATTGACTTGAAACTCACCATACAGATAGAGAATTTCACGCTGATTCCAAATCTGAAATCGGTTTTCCAATCCGATGCTTCGTTTTGAAGCTACAGCCCAAAACGTCCCAAATTCTAACTCTGTCGTTTTTCGCCAATGTCCCAAAATCTTAAATGGCGTCTCACATCTAAACGAAGACAGATAGGAACAAGCCGATTCTTTCACTGAATTTGTCTCACTCTTAGCTTTCAAACGAGCTATCGCACGACAAAATCCGTCCACTGGAAGCCAAAATCGAAGCAAGCTGTCCAGAGGAGGGGGGGGAGGGGGGACGTCAGTGAAAATTTTTTCTCTCCGATTGACTTGAAACTCACCCTACCGATGCAGAATTTCACGCTGAATCCGAATCTGCCCTCCGTTTTCTCATCCGATGCTTCGTTTGGGCGCTACACACCAAAACGTCCCAAATTTTAACTCTTAAAATTTTGAAGAAAAATTTTTTCTCGCCGATTGAGCTGGAAATCACACCACAGATGCAGAATTTTACGCTGAATCCGAATCTGGCAGCCATTTCACCATCCACGACAACCTAGACGGTCGCCCACGTCAACCTAGACGGTCGCCCACGTCAACCTAGACGGTCGCCCACGTCAACCTGGACGGTCGCCCAAGTCAACCAGGCGGTCGGACCAACTCACTCGAGTCTCACACTCTGTCGTTGCAGAGGGGGGGGGGGAGTCAGCGAACATGTTGTGAACGTGAACCAACCTGGCCGGCACACCACGACAGACCACAACCTCTGTCGTTCCAGAGGGGGGGGAGGGGGGGCGCGCTGTGTTTATTATGGACCTTTTGTTACTACTCATACCTGAAAAAGGTAGGCATACCGGATACCCTGGAAACCCCCTCCCTATCTGCGCCACTGGTACAGTATGCTTTGATTTACCTTATTAATCTGCACATGTACATCTGATATCTCTTTTGCATCATTGACTTGTTCAATTACGTTTCAAAGTGCACTGTCAACTTCTTTGTGACTACGACGTCAACAATGTTGCTATCTACATGTAATTCCGTGTATAACTTCTTGCCTAAGCAACTTCGCATTGAGAAAGCCTACGGGTGAAACGCTTGCAAGATAATAGTAATGTATTGATTTGTGTCCGCCGAAGTATATTGCTTTGTATTTCATATGGATTCCGGACACGTGGAAATCACTGTACATATAAAATGGTGTGTGAGACAGGGATGCGGACTCCTATCATTTTGATAGAACTCCGACTCCGGGTGGCAAGTATGTATAGCCTACTTTTTTTTGAAAAACTGGTAACCTACATCATAAATCATTATAGGCTTCCCTGAACCTATCTTTAGTGATCATTGCTGTTTCAATTATCAATCATTTTCGATGAACGTTCATTAAGTGTCGCTTTAAGTTGGATGCATGCGACTCGGCTCCTCCCATCTTGTTGATGTGTGCTTCACACGGTTTTTCTCCAGTCTCTACCAGACAGGAAAATACCCCATCTTTCTTCAAAAAATATGACTACACTTTCGATTCTAATATGCGATATGGAGGAGCCATCACACAGGATTAACGTGAGGGTAAGAGGTAATGTTCTCAAACAAACTAGTATTTCATTTTTGTCTCTGATGTGACCTTTGGCGCGTAGGTGTAATCGAGGCTAGGAAGGCTTGTCTTCTCTACTAAATCACCGAGTGAAAAGACAACCTTTTTTTTACTATAACGGTTCATTCCATCAACAATTACAAGCTTCGCATGCAGCAGTGTCTTTGTACTTTTGTTTGACGGAGAAAGTTGACATCAAGACAGTGACAGCTATGCACGAGGATAAATAATTTGTATTATGTTTCTGGCCTGGTTATAGGCCGGAGTGCGGAGTGCTATTATTTGATAGGACTCTGACTCCGACTCCGCATCCCTGGTGTGAGATAGAAATGTTTTTTGTGTCACCCCAACAAAGCGGGTACTCCTTCTAACCTGTGCCCGAACTATGCGGAATGTTCCTCCTAACGATAAAATAGTGCTTATAAGATACATATGTTCTTGCAAAACATAAGTCTCCAGTGAAGCGGGTGATCCAATTAACCAGTGCACCCATTAAGCGGGATTGACTTTTGTAATACTCAATAGCAACGTAATAGGATTTCCACTATAATATGATAGAAGTTAAAATAAAGCACTTATTTGGTGATTGATAACATCAGTTAAAAAATAGCAAGATGGTTATGTCAGTCTATTCAAGTTTGAAGTTGTTGTTTTTTTCTTCTCACGTACAGTATGTTCTTCTTTGGTTTAAATGCAGTAGTTACGATTATGTACATGCACTAAACAACGCACATCTCACAGTTGATATGACATCAGCAAGGAATCAGCGTTTGATGTCGTTTAGGCTTGCATGAAATAGGGAAATTTCTCTGTCAGTGCTGTCGGTACTTCAGTGTATTCATATTTCCATTGTAAGTAAGTAAGTAAGTGTATATTTTATCATTGAAAATCATAATTTCACATTGGAGATTACACACTTCACATTTAGAAAAGAAACATCATGGAAGAGAAAAAAAAATAAAGTAACAACACATAAAACCAGCAAAGACAGAGATCCTCTAGTCGGGAACTATTTGATTCACAATACAACAAATCCATGGAAAAATGAATGCAGCCTACGTGAAGTTTTAGACGGTGGCAGACACAGATGACCTGAGCGCGACATTCGAGAGGGAACAAGATCACGTAGCGAATGGTCAGAGTAAGACTCACATTGATAAAAGAATCGCACAGAACGCTGTCTTCTCAGATATGAAATGGAAGGGAAATTTACACAGCAACAGTTTTTACCACAAATAATTTTGTGAACTCGGTTGTTGAACTTTTCCATTTTCTCCTCAATACCTTTCGGTAACCACGCAAATAATGGGGAAGAGTACAGCAGAATAGGTAAAATTAGCGATTTCTATACAGTAGACAGCTTGACATTAGAAAATAAGGGTCGCAATGTTCGAATGACATAACGTCTTTGAGACGCAAGTCTTAGTATGACAGAAAAATGGTCATCCCATGTGAGATTAGCATTCCACTGGACACCAAGTATTTTGCAAGACTGACTCAAAAGGACACCTTCATACATAACACGATCACTGAAAGAACTGCGGTTGAAAATGATTTGTTTGGACTTTTGAATATTGAGGATCATCTTATTCTCGGTAATCCATTTTTGAATTGCAAATAAATTGGTGGGTATGGCTTCGTTCTTTATAACTGGCTTTATCAGGGTCAAGTCATCGGCATACATAATTTAAGTTGCATTTGAGGATATTGATATGGATCCCATGAAGGACGCAAAAAGCACTGGCCCTAACACGGAACCCTGGGGAATACCTGATGTTACGTCAATTGTTGGACCAAAAACTCCTTTCACACGCAAGCGTTGACTTCTTTCAGAAAGATAGGTCTTTAGCCATTCTATAAATCCGATGTTGATGTCTGCATCATTGAGACGTCTGCAAAGTTCTTCCGGCCGAATCTTATCGAAGGCTTTGGTCAAATCTAGGCACGTCATCCGAACACAATCCACTTCAGGGGCATCGAGGTACCTTGTTATTGCATCATGTATTCGCACCAGAGCACTCTCTGTCGATCCATGTTTTCTGAATGCATATTGATAAGGACTGTAAAGTTGAAATAATGAATCATACATAGATTTGACGATGAATGATTCAAAAATTTTGCTGATCGTAGACATTAAGGAAATTGGTCTGAAGTCTTTTAAGGATGGATTGCGAGTCTTCGGAACTGGAATGATTTCAGCCATCTTCCAACAAATAGGAAATATACAGGTAGCGACCGAACGCTTGAAATTTGATATAATGGGACTGCAATGAATTCAGCACCCTCTAGCAGCAGACGATTCGGGATTCCGTCAGAACACGAAGATTTTTTGATGTTTTCAGATGATTTTCATGATGATGATGTTTCAGATGTTTTAGAGCTTTGAGAACATCCAATAAATCAAAATCAACAACCCAAGGCTCATTATTGAGATGAGATTCATAATCCTGTCCAACATCATGATTGAAATTTTTGTTTAGCTCAGCTTGTAAGCAAGATAGGCAATTCTTAGTTCCACCGAAATCATTGATCAATTTATCAAAATTGCTGGTCGCGCTCTTTCCCCGAACTTCGTTGACAACATTCCAAATATTTTTATTAGAATCAATACTGCGCTGAGCCCAAACATTCTTCGCCTTAACAATTTCTTCACGAACTTTAGCCTTTAAGTGGTTATAGAGCTCCCAACGCCTCGCTCTATATGCTGTCCACCTTTGGTTGATCAAAGACTTAAGGACTGGCGTCATGCAGGGCTTGTCCCTATTTGAAGTTATGACATATGAAAAAGGAATAGTTGATAATGCGTTGTACAGTAGTGTATAAAATACATCGCACATCTGATCAATTGAAGCTGGGACATTCCCATAACGACGTCTACATGTTTCATAATTTTAATAAACTTATAGTTAATAAGACTTAAGGTTTGTCCTTAAGAGGACAGGTGGTGCGTTCCCACCGGCAGACATTAAACGTTCAAGACGCGTCAAACTTTTGACTATCCTAGGACTACATTTTAGAGCCAAACTTGACGAGATCGGTGTGGAGGACCTTCCCACTAGTCCATTTTTCACTCAGCGCTTCTAAAGCGGGGCTGGACCTTACCCCTAATGGTCCTCTGACTTGTGATCCTCGACAAATGCATGAATGCATGAAGGTCTTTAAGCACAAAGACTTGACGGATCTGATTGCGTGCCGGGCGGACCTACCCGGGGTTCCATAACATAGCGCTATACGGGCTGGACTTCACCCTTAAGTGTACGAGATCGTACAAGGCCGCTTAACAAGTGATCTCCTAAGTCAAAGTTTCAGGCTCGATTGATTAGGAACTTATATATAAATAGACACTTAGTAATCACCATGTCAACCCCATGGAGACCATTAACCGACACAGTCCATTCATCACACTAGGGTAGTTAGCGATAAAAAAAACAACAAAAAAACAACACAACTACAATTGGAAACACATGAGAAGTCAATATTTGAAAGTGTAAACAAAAACCGATCAATATGAGATTGGCGAAAATCCCGAACTTTTACAATACTTTGACTTATGTAATTGAAACCCTTCCCAGGCAAAATCACGGTATTATGGTCACAAGAGCTTATGTGTGGTGCAACAGAAGCGTCATCAGTGTAGTAATCAGTTAAGTTCACATTAATCCAAATCTGATCTAAAATGGAACTGTTGCGGGTAGGAGATCTTACACAGTTATACAAGGAAAAATTTTCAACAAAAACAGAACTGTCAAAATTATTAAAGTCACCGTAAATCATAAAATTAGAATCAGGATACAAAAGTAGCTCAGTGTCTGAGGTTTCTACAAAGAAGTCAGAAATTTCAGATAACTCATTTGCACGCAAATTAGGAGGAATGTAGATGCAAGCTAGAAAAATATTCAACTCTGGAATTCTCAACGATAGAAATTCAGTAGTGCTGGGACTATCATAGTTTTTAATATACGCACACCGGAAAATATTGCTGACGAATAGGCAAACACCACCTCCAACACGGCCAATTCTGTCATGTCGATAAATAGAAAAACCACGTAAATTCAACATTTCATCACAAATGTCCGGTTTGAGCCACGATTCAGTTACAAACACAAAGCCTGGGTTTGTTGTTGATACAAGTAGTGTTAATTCATCTAGTTTTGGGAGAATGGATCTTGCATTCAAAAGAATGACAGTCGGGAATTCCTTTTGAGGTTTATTCATAAAATCGCTCACAGAAAATTTTTCTGGGAGATTTCACTGCGCAACACAACTCGGTTTTTATATATCAATACATCCTCACCCTTTTCCTTTCTCTCAAAAAGTTCATTACGAAGAATCTTATATTGCAGCATTTGTTGCTTTGTTCTGTCGGGAAAAACGTAAAAATTCTTGAATGTTCTTGAATTTTAAAGTTTCTTCGCGTTCCGCAGAAGCTTATCTTTGTGCCCTTGATCAGAAAAAGTGAGACGTAGTAACCGAGGGATATTTGGTCTAATGCGTCCTATACGCTGCACCTTTACGATTGCGCCATCATCAAAATCCAAATCAACTTCTTTCGTTATTCTTAAAACACTTGAACGATCATGCTTTTCTCGATCAGTGATAGAACCGTCAATCTCTTCAACACCTGAGATAATGACGTTATTGATTTTGAACATTCGATCATCAATTTCTTCAAAAAGAGAATAAGGAAGCTCAGATGCTAACGACGAAAGACTCTGCTTTAGTTCGTGTATATCTTTATCATGCTTAGATAAGGTAAGCTTCATTTCTGACATATTGATCTCGATGCTTTCAACGGTCTTTCAACGCGTCTGTTCACCATATCAAGCACGTCTGAGATTTTAGATAATTCAGTTTTGAACGTATTTATCAAATCAACTTTGCATGCATCTGAAAGATGCTTGACATCTGACATGGTAAGGTTATTTGTCGCGCTGTTTGACCTTTTCTTTCTTAAAGGTGGAGTCGCCGTTGCCATGACCTAATCAAACCGTTTCAAGGAAAGAGATTTGCGACGTAAATGAAGTCGTTGGGATTTGAACCGGAAGCCAAAAAGTAATATCAAGGCAGAGGCACAGATTGCTTGTATTCTAGCACCTTTAGCAATTCGACCACGGAATCAACACTGACAGAAGCCAATAATAGATTTACTTAAATCGATCTTCAAATCCAATGATTGTGCACGGCCACCAATTAATGACGTCAGCTTCAACTTTACAGAGTCACAACGAAAGCGACCGATGAACAATGCTCTATCGGTATAGGAATCTGCTAAGAAGCGCCGATTAGTAGGGATAATTCCGCACACAGATGATGGATTCCAATGGCACAACGACGCGAAGCACACACCGACGAAAACTTGAGGAAAATTGACCCGGGGGAACCGATGTTAAGCTCAATGACAGTAGCAGGTGACAACAGAGCGCACAGACCGACCCATCACGTTTAGTAGATGGGGTAGATCGTTATGACCTTATGAGTCTTCTTAAAAATATTGATTCAATAGGGGATGCTCCTCCTGATACGAATCAAAGTCTTCTTGATTATCTAAAGCATACTCATTTTTGTTTTGTTTACTGGTATTTAAAATTGATATTGGACCTGAAAATCATTGAAATTGAAAATTTGCCAATTAAAAACCCTGTGATTGTGCTTGGAGCCAAAGTCAACTCGAAAAATCGATGACAGTCTAATAGAAGCCCATGGCCACCATATATATGGAGAGATCTGGTATATGCGACAGTGTAATGCACCTTTGCTACGTATATTCAAAGGTCAGTTAACAAGCAACTGCAGACTTTTGTATGACTCTTGCGAACTGCACAGCCACATTTTCTGCAGCGTTCATGGTATTCACGCGTCTCACGTGTGCAAAATATCATCACGAATTGATTGCTTTTCTGGTTTTGATAGAATCTTCATAGGGAGATCTAGTTTCTCAAGTCTCTTATCTTCGAGACTAGACCAAATAAGGCTCTGCTATAATCATCAGACATGTGGTTTGCGCAATTACGGAGAAATCCTCTCTGGAATTTCGCATGACTCAGGCACTTCGTGATTGACATTTACATTGTATGCGGTTTCTGAAAATATATTCCTAGGAACATTACATAATCACCATTTATGCGTGCTATAGTAAAAAATAGGGCTTGCAGAAGTCATTTAAGTCAAAATTTGTTAGTGTGGCAATTCTATCGAGACAAACTCGAAGTAGTTGTCAGAATAGTTTTGTTGATTCTTTATGGCAGTTACAAAAAGTCAAAGTACTGTAGTCAATGGTTGTCTTTCTGTCAAAAAAGTTAAAATACTGTCAAATATTGATTGATTCATAATTAATATATTAATAGCAAGGCTGTGCACTATCTGCACCTGCTCGCACAGGTGCAGCAAGAAGTTTATGAAGTTACACTGAGGCACTTATTAAAGTATTGCCGAAATAAAAGATTGTTTCGCGTTCTAAATTGTCGTGCAATAGTCAATTAACCCATTAAGCGCCAATGTTCCACTTGTGGAACATCGCTAGATTTTGGAAATATGTCTTATTGAATGTGGGACATATGATATTTTACAGTAAATAATTACAATGTTTGGCAACCGTGGTGTGTATTGGTGTGAGCTGACTCATTAAAATATCATGTCCCTAGATTTTATGCGCACAATTCAATCAAAAAAGATTGGTTATGTTTTTCAATGTTCAATTTGGTTACAGCGATTTTTCAGCAGCTCTAATTAAGCAAAAGCAATTGATTGGTTTTCAGATTTTAGCTACTTGTAATATGTATACCTCTTCATATAGGTATGCCATATACAAAAATATTTCATTCCTATTATATTTTTCGAAATATAGTGACAAATTCAAAATGTTCCACTTGTGGAACATTGGCGCCTTGGGCCTATACAAATTAGATCGCTGACAGAATATTTAGGAAGGATTTATGATGAAATATCTTGGTCTGCCAGTCGATCTGATGTGAATAGTAATGTCTGCTAGTTTTATAATCAGAATTAAAGTTTACCATTTTGCATATTTTGTTTAAATTCAAAAAATTGAAAAGCAGTGAAAGTTTTGTTTTGATCTGAATAAGAACGTCCTGTAACAAATATTTTTTGTTGCTTTACATGGTAAGTGTAAGATGTCTGTGCAACCTTCCTTCTAACTAATGCTGCCAGAGTTGATATATAGACCGTCTTGTGATTTCATTCTGCTTTATTTTATCTATAAGCTTATGCAAATAAAATATTGTGAGGTATTTGGCGGCATAGAACTTACCAAATTTATGCCCCTGCGATAAAGGTTTGACCTAATCTTTAGTTAAAACAATTATTTAAAAGAAATATGTCAATTATAGCTTAAGAGACATGGATAATTTTTTTCCTCTACTAACATGTTTAGAGAACAACTTCAAGTAAACCGTCTACGTTGTACTGGTACTGTCAGGCGCAACAGAATAGAAAAATGCCCTCTGATATCAAAGGAGGCGATGGCAAAATCTCAGAGAGGATTACATGAAAGTTACAGTGATTGTTCAGTCGTGGTCTGCCACTGGAACGATAATACCCCCGTTATAGTTATCAGTTCAAATGAGGGCGTTACTCCTATCATTCAGGCGACACGCTGGAGTCGAAGTGATAGGAAGAGAACTGCAATTCAACAACCAGCTATGATTGCCTCCTATAATTGTCACATGGGCGGAGTTGACCTATTGGACAGGTTTCTTTCGGATTATCGGCCTCAGTTGCGATCAAAGAAATTGTGGTGGCTATTATTCGCAAATTTCATCAATATGGGCATGGTGGCTGCTTGAAGGTTACAAAGACACATTCAAGTCAACAGACCTACATCTCATCTGGATTTCCGAAGGTTAGATCTATATTTTGTATTATCTTATATTTTGAGTTGAAACTTAAAGATTTTGTTGTGTTAAATAAATAAATTAGACGTTTTTTTCAAAAAGCCGAATAGAAATCGTGGGGTCTCAAGACATGAATATGAACATCAAATCAATTAATAAAATACTGGAACTTAACATAGTAATTGTCACAAATCAATCAGAAAATATAGGGTCGTCAGAAAGTAGATGATATATACACATAACTTTACAATGTAAATATGTCATTCGATAATTTGGCTATAGAGATGAAAAAGCTGTTACTGCTTATCGAAGTTGAACACAAATTGCTACAACCTAATAATAATGCATATAGACTTTTTAAGTCATCTTGTGTTTAGTCAATTATGCTCTCATTTTATCAAAATATGTACGTGAAACATTCGTTTTATTTCAGAGAAGTTGTGAGATATCTTCTGAGTCTTCTGACTGTTCGAGAAACTCGACCTGGACCTTCACGAACACCTGCCCTCTCCACAAGACTTGGAAATGTTGGTCATCTTCCAATACCAGCCGGTAGACAGGACCGCTGTAAACTATGCATGAAAAACACGAAAATAAAGTGTGACACATGCAACACTTTGTTGCATACAAGTTGCTTCGTCCAATACCATCTCTGAACTCTGAAAGATGGTGCTGTTGCCTAGTTTCAAAATAATACATTGGTGATTCTGTCTGTATTTTTCCTGTTTCGTTTACCAAAATACATCAAAATTCTTAATATACTACTTTTGCATAAAAATTAACGTATAAGCATAAAATATTATTTTAGTGTATAAGCAAATATGTCAAATATAAGCAATCTGTCAAGTATAAACAAATATACAACGACCTATATTCTTCAAAAATTATTAAAAAATGTATAGTCTCAAGACGCCAATGTTCCACATGTGGAACATCATCAAAAACGATAAAATGAACATTTATTTTCGGTAAGATCGTCATAAAGTATCAAAACGTGATTGAATAATATGGTTCCATTCAAATTTTTGATAATTGCTTTCAAAAATAATTCGGCGCCTAATGGGTTAAAACTTCAAAATCTTGAAGGTTGGGCCTCTGTCATTCATAATGGACGCTCCTATTTTCAAGAATTCAATACAAATTTTACAGAGTACTAGGAAAAATCTACTAGTCCTGAGAATTTGAAACAGACACACAGGTTGCCTTAAATTTTATTTTGCAAATAACTATCATTATGCTTAACCTATACGTCTTTACGAAAGTTCCAATGAAATGCTTTTAAACCAAAAAGCAGAAATGATAAAGACATGCAACAAAAAATAGTAGAAAATTACAATGACTTAACTACTAAGTGGCGGGCAAAACTTCTTTTTAAAAATCCTTTTATATTATTTTTATATTCTTTTGAAGGCTAAGCACATAAAACAAAGGAAGAGTCTATTTTTGATTATTTTTTTGAAATGCCTGAGCACAGTAGGAAATGTAAATATTCGAAGCTCCGAATATATACAAATTGCTATCTATGCAAGACTTCAGGCAGTGAGTCTCTGTTAAGACTCTCTGTGATGTGACAGTTACCCGATGCCAAACAAAATTTTCGAACGGTTCGCCAGCTGCAGGAATGCCATAATAGCCTATATCTTAGCAGGAAGACCAACAGCATGGTACGCAGTATTCACAATGAGATTCTGAAATTTTAGGGTCGCGAGAATTAGTTTTCGTGTCCTAAAATGATGTGTCATGAATTGATTATCCAACATTCGTAATTTTTTTCATCTTTTTTCTCAAAACCAGGAGATGTGTCGATTATTTTATGATATAATAATCGGTTAGTTTTCATGATGTAGAAATTTAAAGTTTCAATTGAATAGATAAGCAGAGTTGAATAATTTGATAAACTCTGTGTGGTTCAATTTCGCACGTTTGTTAGCTATCAACTAACTGGAATTGAATAATACTCTCCTCAAAACCCCCAGTTGGATTAATTATGCATTTACACCACATGCTTGAAATATGTTTCTCTCCAACTTGCTGTGTCTAAGATAACAGAGAAAGTAAATTACATGTATTTATATTCGAAACTATGCAGCAAAGTATCAATTTGATCGAGATTTGCACATTTCGGTGCACGCAGAAGAACCGGCGCACTGCGCACAGCTCAAATGAATAGTGAATTAGTATTCAATACAATCATCATAAAATTTGACTGAACAACAAGCACAGGCAGGTGTGTTGAACTATACCAAAAATTATTTTCCCTGAAGGCAGTCAATGAAACTATTGTCAGATCTTGACTGAAAAAGAGGAGTTTCTGCATTTGTGCTTCTTTTAGAACTGTTCTCTTGTGAAAAACATCTCGGGCTCAATGCAACGTGTCTCTTCAGGTCTTTTCTCATTTTCAACGGATAATGTAACTCATTATTCAATGATTCAGCAAACATCAAAAATATGGACCTATTAGCGAAATGACCTGCTTACAGAATTAGATTGTTTCTTTACTTTGCCAGAAATGCAAACTGATTCAAAGCGACGGCACATGCAGGCACGTACTTAGTGTGGGCCATAAGAAATTCTTGATGCTTAACTGAGACAGGAAAAGGAGTCGTCCATCGCTTGCGGATAGCTATGAGCTCCTTCGAAATGCTCCGATCGCCACAATTTCTTTAGATTCGAAGACTTCAAGTAATTGTGCGCAAATTGTTTGGATATAGTTCCGCGTTGCTGTTATAGTTCCAATATACATGTACAATGTTCTTTTTCATTTACTTCTCATTTTCACGGCCGCACTTTGCCTCTGCTACAGCCGCACGTTGCACACCCCTGCTCAGGGATAAATAGACAATCCTGATGCATCAGACGAAATGGACCTCATCAAAGACATTTAATTGATTAATGGTGCAGTACTGATAATGAATAGGTATGGTTAATTGATAGTGATAGGTCTATTTCCCGGGAAAATGATTTCTTGGAATGGGCCGGGATTCCCGGGAAACAACCCTATGCATGATAATCCTTCGGAAAGAATAAGCAACTCAAGAAATTCGTGAAGAATTTTATCAAAGATACGGGGGAGGTCGTAAGAAAGCGCGGGAGGGTACAAGAATCTCATGGGTGTTTCGTACGTTTGAAACATCATCATAACTCGATTGATGAAAGACGTTCTTCGTAGCCCTTAGCTAATTTCATTGCAATAACGTCTGACAACCTCTGTCCCCGAGTTCACAATGTTTCTCGTTTAAATCCATGTAGAAAATCTGGAAATCACAATATTGATAAGAGATCACGAGCAAATTGTCAAAGTCAATAATCCTGTCGCTTGATACCATAATCATGCAGGAAAGCATAAACGAATTAGTTTCCATCATTAAAGAAGAACTTCATTATGAAGGAAATTATGGCAGTTGTAGAGTAAAGGCAAATTGGGAAAAGTTCGCACATATCGCGCGTAATGTTGACTCAGGTAGCACCAAATTGCCAGCAGCGAACACGATTCTGATTATTTCCTTATCAACTCGACAGTGTTGACGACGTTCTCTTCTCTACTGCTTCATTTGAAATTCACTGCATCTTCTCGCCACGATGTTTGATACAAACCCGATTTTGGAGGATGAGGCCACAATGGGCCACGAAACACCGAAACATGAAATCATGACGATAGACTGGTCTGCGAAGAATAACTCCTTCACATCGTCTTCGAATGTCATTGATGATCAAGAAACTCGTCGCCGATCCGTCAAGAAATTGTCAAAACAGGAGAGTAAAGGCGTCTTGGAGCAACCATCGTTTCGCACCAGTGCCATCATTGCTACAGGAGGTAAATTGGAGAATGATGAAGTGGAGAAGAGACAAAATACAAGTGTATCTTCGAAATCAATCTGTGGAAGTAATGCACGATGTCAAGAATATTGCAGGGTAGCTACAAAGTTGATTTTCTCACATATTGGATCGTTATTGATGGTGGCGGCGTACGTGGCGATGGGAGGCTATCTGTTTCAGTATCTGGAAGCGGAGAATCTGATTCTTGAGTGCATTAAGAAGAAACAGTTGTACGCGGATCATCTTAACCAGAGTACGAACCGGGTGATGAACTTCGCGAGAGCAGGTCAGAATGTGACTGAAACTCTGTATTCGATGGACAAAGCTCTTCGTGATTTTTCAGTTCAAGTCTACAAGATCAATGTGGATCCTAATCAAGATTGTAGTCAAATTAATAGTCAATTGGGAATTGAAGGTTGGAATATTGCAAATTCAATGTTTTTCTGTGCGACTGTTGTAACAACAATAGGTAAGCAAGTAACCGTTTATATAATTAAGTTGTGTTTCATCCCGCCTTGATGATGCGGGTTGCGTTTTGAAAGGTTAAGTGAAAATTTTGAAAGGTTTGAGGATTGAAAGATGTCTCCATATAGTGAGGATATTATGCTGAGCAGCAACCCAGTATTAATCAAATCCCCAATTTGTATGCAGTTTCCACATGGAAAAATATGCAAATGCTTCTACTGTTTTGGAGAAATTAACACGGAGTTGACTCAAGGTTTGACCTTCGGTTTTGGGTCAAACTGCTAATGCTGCATGTCCTACAAATCAAGTTACAAAAACTAATATTTTGATTTGAATCTTAGGAGAGCTACATGATAAATGCATGAAGTTCTGATTTTCATCATTTTTTCATCATTTTTCATCTGATTTTTCCACTCAATTCACAAAATTTCAAATAAATGTTTGTGTTTATTAGTCATTTTGGGCTTGACTACATAGCGCATTGAAATTTCGCCCATATTGTATTTCCTGTATGTTTGCATGCATTTTGTTGCATTTGTACGTATTGAATTTTTATAATATATTTCATTTATTTTGCATCTTCGCAGTTATCTTCTCAAACCTAAAATGTCTGCGCGCTGACATTTGTCTATAAATGATTCCAATTTCATATCCTTAATGTGTTTAACCATGCTCTCTCTGCGCATCTATGCTGTTTCTTGAATCTGTTTATATTTCTGAATGATAAAATGAACAAAAATACTTAACTCAGCAGAATTGGAATCCTGTGTGGTCTCAGAAAATTGTGACATCAAGGTTTTAAATTTTGATGACTTGATGATGGGCGGTGGCGGTAAGATTAGCTTTGCGTTTTTGAACAGTTGAGCATCTGCTGTGTCTTCCCTCATCATTGAGCATAAAATTAAACAAGGACTTGCCTCGAAAAGGCTCTTTCAACTGTGGATTATAATACTGTAGCACGACCTAGTGATAAGTACAAAACTTCCCAAAGCCGTTTTGACAACCCAGTATTCAAGGACTGACAAGTGAGTTTCAGAATCCACTGCTTCCCTTCCAATGAAATTTACAAGTTGTATGGAGAAAGACATTAGATCAATTGTTTGGTCTATAGAAGAATCTTTGCACAAGATGCAAAGGCTACTTCGTTTACTTGATTCTACTAATTTATTGAAGCTTGGGCTTGGGTTTTGACGCAAGTTTTTGCCCAAACTTGGTTGACTGACCATGATAGCAGTACAGAAGAAAGAATGACAACCGTGGAGAAGGAATGTTCATCAAAAACACTTATATGGAAGTGTTTACTGTAATGCTCAGTCTTGTCAATAGGAGTGTTTTCTTGAGTTTGATCATGTCACCTAAACTACCGGCACCGAAAGAGCAAAATATCACAATTATAGACAGTGATCTTAATTAGCTTAAAGGATGTAGTTGGATTCACAAAACTATTCAGATTCAGATAAGAAATGAAGCTTAATTAAGTGAATCATAAAATTATAGAGCTGTAAAAATTGCATCAATCCACAATTTAATTTGAATGCTTAAATTCTACATGCAGAAAGTATTATGATTCGTACTACTATTTATGACTGAATTTTGCACAGTGACTTGTGTAGACCGTAGGATGCAGTTTGATATTTAATAATTTGGACAAGATGCTTAACTTAACAGATCCATTCAGCTTGATGGAAAAGAACTGTGTCAATCAGATATACTTAGTTAGCAAGCTTGAAATTGGAGCCCAGAAGCAGAATAGGATCTCAACTTCTGTATGAAGACTTGCATTGCAATGCGGTTCATGAAATTTCCTTCATAATCAGCTTGATTTTCGTTTAATGAAGATATTTGTACTTGTATTTTTATTGAAAAGTCAAAGGTCAAAAATGTATATTTTCAAGAAAATTGGAAAACAGGAGCATGTGCGCTCACATAATATCCACAAAAACATAGCTTGATGGCAGAAAACAGGAATCATTCTGATATCCTAGGAGTTTCATACTACTTAAGAAGAGAGTAGAGTTTCACACTATTATAGAAATCTGAGGTTCCAGTCGCTGGTATATAAACAGGGGAACAATTTGTAAAAAATCTTCAAGTACTTAGTACACTTCTTTGAAATATCTACTGTAGAGTGGCTGAGCAAGCTAAAGACCACAACAACTGGCTACTCTGCGGCCATTTATCCAAATACAGCCTTTGAAGCGCTGCTGATAAAGATAAAGAAAGATGTCTTGATCAATTGACAATTCGGGAGCTAGCACGAAGCTGTATGAGTTTCACATAGCATTGTATGTACAGTGTCCATATTTTGGCAATTACGGAACTGCACGTCAGTTGCATCAGATCGTTTGTCTGTCCGTATCTTTTTGCATGACGCATTGTTTGTTTGTTGATGTATTTCCAATGTAGAAATTGTTACTTATCGGTCTTAAACGCGATTTCATCGAGATATTGACTGCACATGAAAGTCGAACAGATATATTTTTAATACACCTCATATTATTTGTGAAGAAGCGGGGTGCAAACGTAGCGCGCATCTTTTCCGGAGGCGAAATGGCACATATTTGTCGAAATTTCTGTGAAAATATTGTTGTGTCTGTCAAAGAGATTCTGAATGAAAACGACCACTCGGATGAAGGAGGATGGAAAGAATTCTTCAGATTTGATCTATATAAAGTCCTGGAGCTTCGGATCTTCGACTTAAATCTGCAGCCAATAGCTCAGTACAATCACTCAATATCATAGCTAAATATATACTTTCCTCACAAAAGGATGAGGGAAAGTTCCCGTATGCTGCGTGCAGGAAGGGAGCTGGGCGGAGCGCAATCAAGTGTTCAAACCACAGAATTAGACAGGTAGTCTCTTCTGTTTGACTAGAAAGGAAGCATCTGAGCATGCATCGTTGATGAAATGGCACTATCTGCTGACATAATACCATAGCAATCGAACAATAAGCAGCAGCCAGTTCAACATTAAACACGTTAAATTGTGCGAAGTGTCAGTGACTGTTATCAACCAGATCACACAGCAAAGAGACACACTCGATGTCAAGTTCTACAGAGAAGTTTGTGAACGTTTTTTCGTGCGCCTGTTATAACTTTTTGAAAAATGATCGGAGGACCCAACATTACCGAGAAAACATTTGCGCAATGATCTGAATTCTTCGAATCTGAGGAAATTGTGGCGATCGGAGCATTTTGATGGAATTCACAGCAATCCGCAGGCGACGCACGACTATTTTTCCTATCTCTGTAAGGCATTAGAAATTTCTTTTTGCCCACTTATTAAGTTCCAACATATGTCATCGTTTTGAATCAGTTTGAACTTCTAGCAAAGTTACACGCTTAAACAAGCTAATTCTGTGTTCAAACTGTGGGTTGTGAGTTCACAAGAGGTGCACGAATTTGGCCGTTCTACGTGATGACCCAAATTTTAAGTGCCGGCGATGTAGGGGAGAGCTTCCTGTGTCTCAAACAATAGTCAGTGAATTTCTAATTGGCGATTATAATTTTCATTTCAATGCAAATGAAAATATTTCTAATCATGTAGCATGTAGAAACCGATATAAGAAACGGAAATTTGCAGATTTTATTATGAGGATCACAGTCATGTATATAGTAGATATATCAGGTATGTAATAGAGAGTGTCGCCTAAAAAGTATCAGCATACAATGAAAATTTTTATATCAAATTATTCAGTTTCTTGCAGAGATTATGTTCCTGGAGTCTGAAAAATACTTACTTGAAAATCACTTTCTAGGAAGCTAAATTTTTGCAAATTATTCCTAGCGAAATGCTAGAGATTTGAACTTCTGCAGAGAAGGTTCCTATATAAAAGAACTCTATATAAGTAGTATGAAACTCTCTGGATATCAGAAGGAATGAACATTTACTAAAAGGTATCTAAATTAAGCGGAAATCGAGCTGGTTATCATGGGAATTTCATGAACCGCATTATATTGCAAATCTTCATGGAAAAATTCAGATTTTATTGTGCTTCTCGGCTGAGGTTTCAAGTTTTTAGTTCAATTTTCAACGGCATAATTCTATAATTCACTAAATTCATGCTACATTTCTTGAATCTGAATAGTAATGTGGACCCATTTACATCTCTTAAGGTTAATTACGATCATTGTTCTTGACATTATGATATTTTGCTCTTTCAGTGGCAGGTAGATTGTGACATGTTCTTGGGAAAATGTTCTTGTCAATAAGGCTGAGCATTAAAGTGGTGGTAGCCTATCGAATTGCTAATTTAGCAAACATTACCTCTTTAAGGTTATCATGACACGGAAGTTATGCAAATTACTACTATTCCTTCTAGTTTGCTATCATAGTCAGTCAATTCCGTGGTATTTTCTTCAAAACTGCAAAGATATATATCTCACATTTGGTACTGCGTCTCAACTCGACTTCATTTAATAAAATCGAAACTGCATACAGATTGGAGATTTAATTAATACTGAGTTGATACTCTACCTAATGTGCTCTATGCTTACAGCAGTCTAGCAAACTGCTTTACTTTACAACACCCTCTGAAAAATTTTAAACGATAAACCATTTTGAGATGGAATATTGTCATGAATCATCATTGTTATATTGATTTAATTCATTGATATAGACCAAGTACTTTTTTACCACTATATACAATAAAAAGCAAAATGGATAGATATAGACATTGTATGTACCAGAGATGCGGAGTCGGAGTCCCGGAGTCCTATCATTTTTGCCGGAGTCAGAACTCTGGTCTATAACTAGACCCGATATAATCCAATAAATATATAAATAATATAATACAAACAAATTATTTATCCTCGTGTATAGCTGTCACTGTTTTGATGTCAACTTTCTCCGTCAAACAAAAGTACAGAGACACTGCTGCATACAAAGATTGTAATAGTTAACTGTGATGGCGAAAAAAAGGATTGTCTTTTCACTCGGTGATTTAGTAGAGAAGACAAGCCTTCCTAGCCTCGATCACACATACGCACCAAAGGTCACATCGGAGACAAAAAGGAAACATAGTTTGTTTGAGAATATTTCCTCTTACCCTAACGTCAATCGTTTGTGATGGCTCCTCTAAAGCGCATATTAACATCGAAAGTGTGCTCATATCTTTGGAGAAGGATAGGAGATTTTCCTGCCTGGTACTGGAGAAAAACCGTATGAGGCGCACACCAACAAGTGATGTGCAAAGTTATAAAATTTCATAGAAAATGATTGATTTGATACAGAAATGATCACTAAAATCAGGCTCAGGCTCTACAATGTTCTATGATGTAGATTACTAGAACTAAGGTTGATATACTTGCCACCCGGAGCCGGAGTCCTATCAAACCCTGGAAGCGGAGTCCTATCAAAATGATGGGACTCCGCATCCCTGGTATATACTCGGAAGCACATTTATCACGGAGCTTTTCCTCCATGAAGCGGAGTTGTTATTCATCCCACTCTCATCCTTTTTTGTGCCGAGTGCTTCGCAAGTATTCAGAGTGGGCATATTTTAGAAGTCTTAGTTTTGACCCGTCCATAGTTTGAACCGAGATCTCCCGGACGTGAAGCGAATAGTGCCGCAAAGCCACAATGCCACCATGTTTAAGAAGCAAGTCTAGAATTGACGATGTGGTGCAACTCCACAAATATTTAACGATTTTTGGGACGAATTTTTAAGCACTCTTTCCATGGCATACGATTGCTTTTATTCATGTCCAGTATTTGCTGCGCAGTTGGCAATGATACATAGGCTTTAACTGTAGAGGTATCTAACAAGAACTGTTGGCTAGAGAGGATCACCACTAAATCATGAAAAACGAGTTTCTTAGGAATTGTAATAATACAATGAGTAAGATGTATGAGTAAGATGCATAAGGAGACATCTTGCTTCTCAAGGAGCATAGACACCTCGTGCGTCGAACAGAAAGCTAGTTTGGTGCGCGCGCACAATCCATCCTGACCCGCTACATATCCTCCGTACACCCATTCACTGACCTGAGGACAATTGCTCGCCTCTAGCGACTGATGTCAATATGTTTTCACCAGAGTGGGAACGTGGACTGTCACATCAATCATTTCATGAATGCTCCTATTCCGTGCGCAGAATATGCTAGCACATGCTTGTTTTTCTAGCCGTAATTAAGACTGGCACCTGCAAAGGATGCTTTCATCACATCAATATCTGATCCGCCAATGAAAATGCTTCGAAAGTCATATCATCTTGCAGAAATCGTTTTTCATGACTTGCTCTGTGTATCAGAACACGCTGGTCTTGAATCCATTCATAGAATCATTCTTAGGGAGAGGATTATGTGCTTCAGGAAAGCTCATCCTATCCATCTATGTCCAAAAATGCTTTTATATTGCATTGATGCTAATTCGCGTTTAATTTGTTCGGTTTGCAGTCTTTTCTATCATGACGAATGCTATTATTATTATCATTATTATTCATGACGATTGCAAATCTAACAAATTAATCTCGATTTCGCATCAATTCAGCATAAAGACAATGTTAAATTCAAAAGAATGTCAAGGAAAATTATCTTCAAATTCGGCGGCCCGGCTTGGCCTATTTTGATATTCATCGCAAGTTCTCACCCTTGTCTTCACATTGTACGGGTAGCCGCTCTAGCATGCATCAATATTCTGATGTGAGTGAACAGCAAATACCGGTACTTCGTGGCTGATCTGTGCTCGAATCTTGGTCAGAAGAGTTGCCGTTGGGAAGATTCGCTTTTGAGGTCCTTCCGGACTTCATGTAATCCCAGCAACAAATGTTCGCAGACGAAGAAAAGCCAAGCATTTAATCTCCGCTTTGATCGTTTCTTTGTCTAAGCGATTGAATTGAAATTCAGGGATTATTTACCGTTCTCTCGCATAGTTGTTATAATGTTTTCACTTCGTGATTCAATCTTAAGCCGCGGTAGCTTGCCTGCAAAACTTGATTTACACACTATCCTCCGTCTATTCAGGTACCTGAGTTTGATATTGAAACTCAGATTTCATCAAAACTTGAAAATAAATCCGAAAAGAATATTCGTCACGTCTAATGTCTGAATACCTTCGTATGGGCATGTTTACACATCACTACATACACTGCTGTCAATACTGAAAGTATTTGAGGTGACTTACAGTGCAGCATGGTGGAACTTGATTAAAATTTTCAAGACAATTAACGTGTGTTAAGGCTTGATCCCGCCAATTCGCAGCAGCCGCTGACGCGTGCTGTAGTTGGGTTGGTTCAGCAGTCGGGTTCGGTAACTCAGGTGCTCGTGGGTTCTGGTCCCATCAGATGCAAGTATTTTGCATGACAAATTGATGCAAAAGTCAAACTCAAAAATGTTTTATTGCCGACTTACGGCTAAGATAAATGCGATAAAATTAAAAGTAAAAGAACCGGAGCTGAAGATGATTTGGAGGAGTAGCTGGAATGTTCATATGCTTCTGTGATCAACAGTATTCATCAAAATGCAAAAGTGGATCATTTATCAGTTGACGGCTCATTTCTTTATTTTACGTAGCTAATTCAGTCAAAAACATGAAATTTACCCATTTTGTAGAAATGCAAAAGAAAATGTACGAAAATTGCCAAGTGTTTCACAATTCATAATATTTCTTGAATTTTACCATTGGATTCCAATGGGAATCCTTTAGCCCTACCTATAACCGAAAGCGACTGACTGTGACATTTAGGAATTTGATTTCTGTATTCAGCGTTTCAAGATCTACAAATCCATGCTATTGAGCCCCTTGTGCGCGAATTTAGGAAGAAAGTGTCAGTAGCTCTCGGACTAAAGAGGTTTTTCTTCAATGTGATTCGAAAGGAAAGCATCTACAGCTCCTTCATATGAGTGTCAGTCATTCGTTTTTGTTTAGTCGCTCTTTTCTGATTTATAGCTCTGATATGTGTAATGACCTCAATAAAGTTCGACAATTGTTTGCCATTTCATCTCCGGATACATGGTGTATATTGCACATATCTGACGGTGAGTCACCTACTCAAATGCAAGATAATCAAAGTGGGAGAGCTACAAAACGCTTCATCTGAGTTATAGAGATTCCAGCATAATATTTGCGTGTATCCAAAGCGGTGGCATTTTCTTTATCTCTTGTTGGGTTACGACGAGAAACAAATGTGTGTTGTCATTGTTACCTATTGATTTCTTGTTGATAAGCAGTTGCCAATTTGAATCTGCGCATCATACATTTTCTTACATATCACTAAGGGAACCAAACAAATGATCCCTAAACCGTATTAGCTGCGTGGAAGAGAAAAGTCTAACATTGACATGTCTAACATCTCAATTTAAGGCAGCACGGCCATGGAGGCCGTAGATTATCAATGTCAGGGCGTATGCAGACGTGTAATCAAAGCTCTCTTCTCGCATTTTGGGACTCTTGTTATGGTTGTGATATATCTAATAATGGGCGGATATTTGTTTCGATATTTGGAACTTGATAACGAACAGCTTGAATGTTTGGATAGAAGGAATCAATATCTGGATAAGTTGAATCATAGTACGGAGAGAATGCTTGGATTTGCCTTGGCTGGATATAACGCGATGGTGACACGTATACTGATACGGGATGCACTGGAAGAATATGCAAGAGACGTCTTTACGCTGAGTGTTTCACCAGATTTGGATTGCACCAAAATAACCAGCGGGGCCTCAAGTTGGGGTGTTGTTAACTCGATATTCTTTGCAGCCACTATCATGACGACGATAGGTGAGCAGGAATCAGAAAAAAATAATTACAATTTAATTGGAATTTTTGCTTGGAGAATCTGTCCAGTTAGGAATTAGCTCATGATGATTGCAGACTGCCAGTTCCAGTCCTCAGACTTGAGCAAATTTCCTTAGTAGCCGTAGACACTGCGTTTGTTCTACAAGAGCTCGTCAATGCGGCTTGATGTTGCCAAAACTAGCTTTAAATATGTTTAAAGTTAGTTTCGGCCACTCACAGTCACGAGGTAGATACTAACTATAAAGGGAAAAAACAACTTCAGAATAAATCAGACTTGCAACTTAGTAATGGACTATCAGACAGTTAGTCTTTAATTGCTGTCATATTACTGCATGCTTTGAATAAGCGGGGCGGTTTTAGTGCGGGTTTCCTCCCACCCGGAGTTTTCGTCTAATCGGAGTGGCATGTTTTGAGCTCATTAGAGATTTAATAATTGCGACATTGCTAATGCGCCATCTTTTTGCTCTATTTATCAATGACATTTTCTCGTGAAATCAAACGGCAGAAATGTGTGATCTTCGCATCTTACTATGTTGCCCGAAATGTCTGACTTAAATGAATTAAAAATAGGCCTAAGTGTTCCTCAATCCCTCTCGCTCTATTTAGGGCTTATAGGCTTTTAAGGTAAGACAGAGCATGACTATTTCAATATCTTTATTTTACTGGAAACGCTGAGAAATCCATGCAGAAGCTTAAAGTCATGCATCAAGAAATGGCTACATTATGAAAAATGCGCCAGAATCTCCCGCTTAATCAAGACGCTTTACATAGATATTCCGCTTAACTATGTATTTTGTTCATGTTTATGTATTTTGCGTGTAGGCTATTGGAAATGTTTTCCCGATTTTTCCAATGACCTCAGGTACACCGTATTAACCCTGTCCACACCGGCGGGGCTATCGTTTTTTTGTTGCGGACCTCGCAAAACTGCTACGGACTATTTTTAAAAGTATTTGTTTGAAGGTCTGGATTTTGCAATTTTTTGCAAAATCCAGATCAGTGATAACTTTTGACGAAGCGTGTCGCTTTTCAACATGAATATACTATTTGATAAAGATGATTGCACGAATCGTATCACGATCATCTTTTGCACCATGGAAATCGAATAGAGTATTTGAAATTCAAATATCATATAAATACTACTCATATAATTTTTGGTGGTAATAACAAAGGTAAGTAACATTGAGTGAGTATATTAAGCAGTACACTCAGTATTAATTTGATCCACTATATGAATGCAGTTTCGGTTTCTGTCAAATGAACTGCTGTTGTTACGTAGCACCATATGTGAGATATGGAAATTCGAGCCTTCGAGCACTGTCTGCCTTGGAGAGGCAATATTTTTAAAATAAAATTTCGATGGCTATCAGTACAAGACTCAGCCTTGTTGATATGAACATACCTTCTTACATTTGATCATGTCACAAGCATGTCTGAGGTCACAAACTACCTGACACTGAAGGAGTGAAATATCATTATCAAGTACGATGACTATAATTGACGTAAACATATATACACAAAAGGTTCGCATTGATGATCAGATAAAATGAAACTCAATTAAGTGAATCATAAAATCATATTTAAGAAAATTGAATTCTTATTGAGCACTGTGATTCCAACCATTTGCAAATCAAAATTACACAATGACTTTTATTGCACGCAAAATGCATTCAGTTTGTTAATAAATTTGACAAGTGTCGTAATTTAGCGGATCCATTCACCCAGTTGAAAAAAACTAATATTTAATTTTTCTGAGTTTGTAAACTTGAAAATTGATTCAAAAGGCAGAACAAGGTTATATTTTCTTGAATGAAGACTTTAATTATGATGTTGCTCATGAAATTTTCCTAATGATCTACTCAATTTCCTTTTATTGGAAATTTTTCAAGATTCTTATTAATTCTCATTTGTTTGGTACCGCATCTTATAGGCGTCATGCTCCTTAAATATTGAAATCTCAAGTGTCAAATCGCTTGTATGTTAATGCATGAATAATTTGCAGAAGAATTGCCTTTTTCAAAATTACGAAAAAATCGTTTTAGACATTAGAAACATTATATCCGCAAAAAACTGAATCTTTTCATATGTAATAGTCAAATAGTGAGCTTCATCCTCAGTTTAAAAATGGAACAGACCTGAATAGCTGCCATTTCATCCAATATTCGCCTAGTTCACATCTCTCAACATCGACACAACTCTGTATTTAAAGTTGAAGCCATGCCCAGGGAAATTTTAGCCCCGCAGATGATTCCTGATACTTTATGAAATGGCAGCTATTCAGGTCTGTTCCATTTTTCTGAGGTTGCGACTCAATATTTAATTAAAATATAGCTTCTTTTTGTAAACAATTGGCATGTGATTTTGATCTTATCAACAATATAGCATAAATGTGAGCAAAAACGTAAATAATTTAAAACTTAACCTGCAAATATTGTACTACCCATATAGGACGGAAGAAGACTTTCAGAAAAGGTGAACAATACAACTTCAAAAGGGAAATCATCAACAAGGCGGATGCACTGATGAGTGGACTCCATTTTACTTAGAAACTTCATGAATTTCATTTTGGTTTAAATATATATTCCCGAGTTTCGAACGATGCTTCGAAGGAAGTTTAAATGTGTCAGATGTTCTGGCAGGTTATTATCTACACTCAAGATTATCATGCTCGGCTGTTGACTGCGCAATTGTTTTGCAAAATGTAATGTAAATTGTAAAAGTTAAAAAGAGTACAAATGAATTATTCGTCATGAAATTTACTTAACTATTAAATAGCACATTGTACTTAACAGAAGCCTCCCGAATTATCTGAAGATAACTAACACATCATCGCTTCATAGGTCCAAGACGAATCGGTCCCCGGACTGTGAAATTAGAATACAGTGTTTAAATAAATACACTGGAAAATCTTACACCATTTGCACGGCAAAGTGCTATAGAATCATACATTAAAGGAAGAAATCGGTTCACATGTAGGCAGAACTAGGTTGTCGATAGATGTGAATTATGAATGCATTTCTGTAATGATTTCTCCTAATGCTTATTAAAATTATTTACAGATTGCATGATGCGAATTGAAAGTTGAAAGATTTGTTGACGGCTTGACCATCTGATTAAATCTTCCGGGAATGTCAAGGGCATGAATAACTGACCGCAAGTGTTAGGCAGTTGTACTGGCGTGCTTCAGTTTACATCATGAAATCTAAGGGCCAACAAGCTTAGTCCACGTCATTATGTGTCACTTCATAACTGAAGATTTTCGTGTGTATTTTACTGGTTGCAACACACTATTCAAATTGTTCTATCCGACATGTTGTGCTCCTTTACCACGTTTCTATGTCCATGGGACTAAACGCAATACCGTCTTTTCACCAAAAAGCATAAAATCCACAAGATTATCAGATATTTAATAACTAGTTCATGCAGGTTTTTCCGAGCTAGCGCTATTCAAGCGTATGCAAGTTTAAGATAAATCATGCAATTTCAGAGATTATAGACAGCGGAGTCAATTTCAATCACACATCATCTGAGTTTCAATGCAAAGGCACACGCGTTCGCGTCAAGGTATTCAAGTTCAATATAAGGCCTGCAGTTTCAATTGCATCAAATTTCTATGTAGTGATTTATAATTGAACGTGTTTTCCTATTTACTAATTTGCAAGCGCTACCACAAACTTGCCAAAACATCGCAAGCATATGCGATTTAGCATTGAAATCTTTGACTTCTCTTTGAAGCAAGAATGAAGCATCTTGAAGATGAAAACCTGTAAGTTAGATTTGCACGGAAGTTTGTCTTAGATGGCAAAGTCACTGATGATTACAAAAGTAGTCCTACATTTACTAGCATATTTAAACAATTATTGGAAGGTCCCCTCTGCTGCTGGTAGCAAAACTCGATATTTGTGTCTGTGCGTGCGCTTTCGAGGTCCGTCGGACAACATAATCATGCATTACTCAGCATATTTAAACAACGATGTCATTGTTTGATTTCTCAAATATCTAATCGAAAGTGTGCAAACATTGTTCACTGATTATGCCTAACTGCTTCATGTTTTACTGACTATCTCTATCTATTTCAGGATATGGTCACATCGCTCCCAAGACTCAATGGGGGAAAATAATATGCATGGTTTACGCCATCCTTGGTATACCAATCATGGTATTGTTTCTTACCAATATTGGAGAGGTGATGGCATCAGTATTTCGGTTTATTTACGTCAATCTGTGCTGCTGCAAATGCTTCATCCGCCATGCTCAAAGACGTCTTTCATTGACAGATGTTGGCCATGTAGGTCCTGCAGGGCACAAAATGACCGTTTATGATGAAGAAACGAGGCGTCACCCTCCACCCGTAATTCCCCCTGGGCATCAAATGACTGTATACGATGAAGAAACTAGACGACATCCTCCACCCAAGGTAAGTGCAAATCAATCGTATTTAGGGATGAAATCTCCGAGGAGGCTATTTTTTCAAATGATTGGTTCTTTGTGCTGTTGTTGTTTTTTCCGGCTCCGTCCAGCGGATAGGAGGCTTCGTATCAAGACAATACGAAGAGGAGCGACACACTCAGTAAGCAAATACATGGCTACTGCTGGCGAGGAGTGCTCCAGGGAGGAAATGCCCATTCAGATACCACACCGGGGTGCTACAGAACCCAAGACTAGGGTGCGGCGATGTTTTATTTTCCCCAACGATCGATTTAATTTCGATTTTTCAGAAAAATTTCGATTTTTTTTCCGATTTCGATTTTTTGTAAACCAAAAAAGACATCATTTCAAAACAGTCTGAGCTTTATTTTCCAATTACGTGTAAGTGGGCGATACATGTATGACAAACGTCTCAAAATATCGGCCAATACTGAATCATATGAAAGCATATTGTGAAGTCTAATTAGAAAAACGCATTACCCCCTACTCATTCAAAAGTTTACTGTTGCGTCTGATTTTGATCAGTTGCCGTGCGCGCAAGCCACTCAAATTTGCACGACTGGGCGTTATGGTATTGCCCGTTACACTTCCTAGTCTTTCCGAAGCCGTGTTTGTTGCTGGAAAACACAAGAATTGTCGGGCAATCCTGGCCAAATTTGGAAGATTCTGCAGTTGATTCTTCTAGAAGGCAAGAACGTCAAATTTCTTGTGGTCGGGTGCAGGATTTGTTTGCTTCACCAATTCGACATATCGCTGCCACTCCATCATAGCTCGGTCTTTGATGTTTTTGCTATCTGATTCCACCGGAGATCTAATTTTCATCTGCGACCACAAGGAAACACGTTGTCGTTTCTCATCAGACTTTTCTTGGCTCACTCCTGCAGTAATCACCTTCTCTTCTGTGTGAGATTCTTTCTGCATGAAGTCGACAATACGCGCGACGATAATGTTCTTCGCAACATCAGCTTGTGTGGAAGAGAGAATACGTAGAAATCGTGGATCGATCGCAGAAGCGACCAACAGAATTGGTTGTTTTGATGATCAAGTAACCATCCTACATGTAGCTAGCTGGGAGGAATCACCGATAATTTCAATTAAGAAAACGTTCTCGTGTACATGAAATGAATTGGGTTTGACCACTTCCCATACCTGTATTGACCTGAATTGGGAAATGTAGCATTTATTTATCAAAACGAAAAAAATCGAACTGAAAATCGCGATCTCTTTTGATTACCGATCGATTTTTGATTTTTCAATTCCGATCGATTTTTTCCCGATCAATTTAAATCGCCGCACCCTACCCAAGACAAAGTTCTCACATGTTGAACAGCATTGACCGGGGGAGAGGCGGCCACCTCAGAGATCCCACACCTTACCTCCGTAGAGGGGCAGCGGCCATCGCTGAAGGGACTGGGAAAGGAATAGCCAGATATGCCACGGGGGAGGAGGCTCAAAGAGCATAGTTGCATATCCCAACAACTGATATTCGGGTGTCATCATGTCAGCAGAAATGTCGGAAACGAATCTTCATGATGAACGAAGGCTATTATAAATAGGAATGCAAATAATAAACGTATCGATACGGATGAATTAAGAAAACTAAGAAAAGATTGCAGGAAAATAGTAGAAGAATATAAAGCTGATCAATCAGACGGTAATCTGATAAATTTAATGAGACAAAGAAAAATTCTAAGCAAAAAAATTAGAGAAGAAAAGCGGTGCCTGCAAAAGATCAAATACTGACTGTCTCAAAATTAGCACAGTTTCTGATTTTGGTGTGAGAGCGAGACCTTGCGTTGATAAAACAGACTGTAGACAAAGTCTCTACCCATTCATTTGCGAAACTAAACAACGAAGACATCGGAGAGCCGGCCATTGCAATTAAAAAACTTTTGTATTTCATAATTGTCAATTCGATTACAGATGAGTTACTTGATAACTTCATATTTCTTTCTGATTAAATCAGGGATTAATCAGTCCTATCAAATGATAGGACTCCGGACGAAATATAATACAAGCAAATTATTTATCCTCGTGCATATAGCCGTCACTGCCTTGATGTCAACTTTCTCCGTCAAACAAAAGTACAGAGACACTTCTGCAAGCAAAAGCTTGTAATAGTTGAGGGAATGAACCGTGATAGTGAAAAAAGGATTGCCTTTTCAATCGGTGATTTAGTAGATATGACAAGCCTTCCTAGCCTCGATCACACGTGCGCACCAAAGGTCACATCATAGACTAAAATGAAATACTAGTTTGTTTGAGAACATTACCTCTTTCCCTCACGTTAGTCCTGTGTGATGGCTCCTCTAAAGCGCATATTAAAATCGAAAGTGTGCTCATATTTTTTTGGAGAAGGATAGGAGATTTTCCTGCCTGGTAGAGACTGGAGAAAATCCGTGTTAAGCATGCATCAAGAAGTTGGGAGGAGCCGAGTCGTATGCATCCAACTGAAAGCGACATTTGATCAACTTTCATCGAAAATGATTGATAATTATAGGTCGCAATGATTAGCAATGATTACTAAATATAGGTTCCGGTCCGGTAAGACTATGATAATGATGTAGGTTACCAGTTAATTTTTCAAAAAACTAGACTTTATGAGCTTGACACCCGGAGTCGGAGTCCTATCAACCCCTGGAGTTGAATATATACTCGAATCAAAATGATAGGGCTTCGCATCCCTGGATTAAATGCATGCTAACTGTATATGTGTTCTTGCATCTTATATTGACCGGCTCTCCAAAACTTGTTAATAAAATTTATAAATAAAATGCGATTGTTGTCCGAACGAGAGCTAATTCTAGAGAAAAAACCATTGCTGTAACTAAAACTTATTTCTTACTATAGATTTCAAGACTTTAAAACGTGCCTTCGCAAAGTGATTTTGATAATAATGTATGTCTATCAATTCCTGGCAATGACTAACTTGCATGATAAATCATTGCATTAAATCTATGATACACAAAATGAATTATCGCCTCTTCTTTCCATTCGTTTTCTTTTCACATCACGTAGTTGTACATCCCTTCTGCCATCTCATTTACGGTTCATAACCATTTTGTCAGTTTATCACTCATATCATCGTCAAGTATTCCAAATTCAAGTGTTCAACAAGTTTTCGACTTCCGACTTGTATAGCACAGAATCGTATTTCATGTGAACTTAATTATACAAATTGCGAAGACAGCCGTCTTTGTATTGGAGTTATATTAGAATTCTAGTCTTATCTGATGACAAAATGGAATATACATACATGTACATTGTTCGATACTGGAACCAGTTCTACCACAGAATTAGATTCATCTGCGCGCGCTTCGGTTTCCTAGAAAGGAAGAATTGTATTTAATATCGAAATGGCACAGAATTGTAAAACTTGTTCCTTCTCGAATGTATAATTCGTGTATCGCTTGCTATTAGAAATGGCAAACAATAAGCTGTCAGCCGAGGACACCCAGTGAGAGATGCGTGCGTGCTGTGATATATCTTCGCACACACCAAAACACACATCGATGTGTGGCTTCGATTCAATGTATGCACTATACAGTGAGCAATGCCGAGGAGAGGATCATCAAGTGAACTAATTTTCGTACGCCTGCTACTTTCTTTAATAATGATCGGAAGGACCAACATTATGGGGAAAACTTGTGCACAATGATCTGAATTCTTCGAATCTGAAGGAATTTTGGCAATCGAAGCACTTTGCTGGAACTCACATTAATCCGCAAGCGACGCACGATTTTTTTGCTATCTCTGGAAGGTATTAGGAATTCCTTCTTGCCCACTCAATAGGTTCCTCGATGTGCCGTCAATTTCGTATTAATCACACTTCTAGCAAAACGAAGCAGATAAACAAAATATTTAATTCTGTGAGTTCTACACTAACCGATAATGTTTCATATCAAGACTTGATTTCAATTGACTCATTTCATTCGGAAGTCGTGTTTAGAATAAGAAGTTTTTTTAACTTTCAAATTAGTTTTAGTTAAAGTTGCTGTGAGTTAATGAGCGAATATGCTTTGGCTCGACATAATTTTTGGAAGTTTTGGGAAAGCCAAGTACGGTGATGGTAAGTAAAAATATAGGCTATTATCAACTATATATCCAAGGCCTTCATATATTCCTATATCCAAGGCCATCATCTGGTTCTGAATCAATTCGTAAAAATTATTCATAATCAATTATTTATCATTAAATTGATTCAGAACCTGATGATGGCCTTGGATATAAGGTCGTAATATACAGTTGATAATTGCCTATATTTTTACTTACCATCACCGTACTTGGCTTTTCCAAAACTTCTAATTAAAATGTTGTGAGTTAGTCTCAATGAAACAATAATTGTCTCATTTCTGTAACAAATAGCATGAAAATTGAACTGAGATCAGTAACTTATTTGTTTTAAAATTAATTGATTTTTTCCATATCCATATAATTAGTCATAATATAATAGCGGCGTAGAATCAATTTTTTTGGCAATAATCACTTCGCGTTCACAATTTGATCTTTTGATACATGTCAGGGTACTTATGGGTAATCTCCCCCCCACAGGTTTTCAAATTTGTCTAAAATCTGCAAAAGTGAATCAATCGTCACCAAAGTTCGGGTAAACGTACTTAAGCATATTTTTTACCAACACACAAAATTTTGTGCAGATCAGACAAGTACTTTTTCCATTAGAGACGGTAACGTGAAGTGTAGCGATGTCAACAGCATGATCTGACTTCGTCTGTTCGACGCATTATTGCTACTCGTGTGTGCATTGTTCTCTCTCCCTCTTGGTCTCATCCACTGTTATTTGAAATCTTCCCACAACCACTACCCTGCTACACCTTTATTAAGCCAAGCATATTAATATAAGGGATGTGGACTGGTCATCATCGCTTCATGGGTTGTCGGGAAATGACTTTGCTGACCTCAAGTGTTTTCTGCTCCGACGGTGAGATCACAAGAAGTCAGATCAAGCTGCCGGCATCGCTACACTTCAAGTTATCGCTCCTAATTCAAAAAGTGCTTCTCCGATTTGCCTAAAGTTTTACATGTGGGTAGAAAATATCCTCACTCACGGGCACGTGAAGTTTTGTAACGATTGATTCATTTCTACTGATTTTACACAAATTTGAAAACGCGGGGAGAGATAACCCATAAGTACCCATGTCAGTTATAACCAGCTTTCTTTTTTCTGCATCGAAGCAGCTTTATTCTAAGGAATAATATGCTTATTCACAGTTCGGACAATGCTCCGTCGAAATACGTGGTTTTACGTTCGTCTAGCAGTTTGATTTTCGTCTCAGCTTCCGCTGTATTATCGGCGACGTTCAAGAAAGTTATGCTAATAGAAAACTTCTCGTATGCACGAACCATTGTCGTTATTTGATCAGTGTTCTCTCGAACACTTTTCGCGTCAAATTCTGAATTCACCGAATCTACACAGTATTAGAACTAAATGTTTACTCTGCGAAAATTTGATTCGATATGAGAAATTGAAAGCGAAAATTTGTAAGTCGGAACACTTGGGTAAATTGATTTATTCTAGAAAAACGTGCGGTAGTGGTTTATTTTTTAAATGGACATTCCCTGTGATGAAGTGCAAACGAGTTTTATGAAAAATTTTGCGTTTGAACAATATTTATTATTGAATGGATTTCTTATGCCTGACTTGCGTCTTTTTAAAGCTTATAAATTTTAAACTAGGTTGACAATCTTTCTTTGACAAACTAAGTAAGAAAGCTTCTTTCATCCTTAGATCACTCATAGACTCACAGTTAGTTGGGTAGCACACATGGCGAGCCTGTCCGTGATATTCTTGAAAAGAAGCGGTCCCAGAATTGAAGGTTCTTTTCCATTTATAATGGTGATGATGTGAAAATCTTGAAATCATAGTAATATTATTTGGAGATATCTTGCTGCAAATCACACAGCGTTGAGGAATTTATATACTTTCATCGGCATGATTTTATGATTCAATATTTCATTTCGTGAATCTGAGTGATATTGTGGACCCATTTGGATCTTTTAAAGTTAATTATGATCATTGCCTTTGATTATTATATTTTGCACTTTCAGTGACAGGCAGTTTTTGATGTGATCACGCAGAGCATTAAAGTAGTACACAGTCTCCCATTGTATTGCTAGCAGGCATTACATGAACCTCTCCAAGGTTGCCAGGACACGGATGATTTGTAAACACTGTTGTTCCTTCTTTATTGCTATCATGATTAGCCAATACCGTGTTAATTTCTCCAAAAATGTAAAAATGTGCATATTTCATATTTCGTACTGGGTCTCAACTCGAGTTCATTCAATAAAATCGAAACTAGCATGCACACTGAGGATTCAATTAATACTGAGCTGCTGCTAATATACTTACTATATGATTTCATTCGAATGAATTGGCCTTCAAATCTGGAATTGAATATACTAACCTATAGAATACTCATAACCAACGAAATAACATATCGTTTGGTTCTCTATAGTAAAAGGTATATAATGGAGATCATTTGCAGCTCGTTACTTTTTCCAAAAGTTCTGTTCAAAGGAGGCGTAGCCTAATTATTGCGATATTTACACACTTTTCGACAAAACCGTCATAACGCATTTTTACCTAAATCAAGTTTACACTTGTAACTTCTTGATTGAATTTGATCTTTAGTGAATAATGTGTCATTTCGGACCTGATTTCCGATCAACATTTTGATTAACTCTCTTTGTCCTGTTCCACACTGCTTTTTTTGCCACATTTGTAGCTTCTGAATATTGTTTTTTTCCTTTGAAGCCTGCTTTTTCTTGTGTATCACTTTTTGTGATGAATGTATAAACTAAGTGACTGATTCTCAATTTCTATTTATGCACTTCACAAAAGCTTCTTCTAACTCTTCCAAAGTGAAACTTGTTTTGTGTTATTTGATACCGCGGTGTTGCACTAACTCATGACTTTGTGTTTTGGATGAATATGAGCAATAACTGATAGGTTAATAACAACGTGATAGCATTTAATAGATTAAATGCTTGTATTTACCATTTGGAGAACATTTGCAGTTAATTCTTTATATCAGTTATTTTTAGTTGTTCCTTTTCAATTTTTCTGATGATAGTGAGGCATTACACTATCGTAATATTTAATGGTTCTGAGGTGCAGCACCTGTCAATACATTTGCGTGATTTGTATGACGATTGAATGTCAGCACAGTCAATTGTGGTCAAATATTAACCAAATCTCATCGGAAAATAAGAAAAACTAAAACTCTTTTGATAAGTCAAAATCAAACATTGGAATGAAAATTTTTGTGTTCGCTCATAGACAGCTTATGTGTTTACGGAATAAAACGTAGACTTTGAAACTGACGGCAAGCGATTGTTTGCACCAAGCTTCACTGAGTTCGAGCGCCTTAATAGAGGAAACATTGATCTGCAAGCAATTAATACAATAAAGAGGGCATAATTTGTAAATCAGTTAATGAGGTAATGATTTTAAAAACATTGGATCGCAGAGGTTTGTGTATAAATTCATAAATTGTAAATGTCTTTCATTAGTGTACGCCTCAGGGATGCGGAGTCGGAGTCCTGGAGTCCTATCACTTTTGCTGGAGTCGGAGTCGGAGTCCTATCAAATGATAGGACTCCAGTGTAACAGTTTATTTTTACTCCCTGACAAAATTTACTCTCAAGTAAATTTTTCCTAGGAAATTTTTACTCCCCCAGTAAAATTTGCCTAAGAAATATTTACTCCCCCCTGACAAAATTTACTCCCCCAGTAAAATTTGCCTAAGAAATATTTACTCCCCCCTGACAAAATTTACTCCCCCAGTAAATTTGGCCTAGAATATTCTACTCCCTAGTAAATTTAGCCTATCCGATGCAGTTTGACTCGCTGATTTCAAATCTGTCATTGTTATCCCACAAAAGCCCAGTTTTTGCTCAGTAAATGCGATTTTACTTTATTGGAAGTCAGTTTGTGAAGTTAGCGGAACAATTTTTGTTACTGACTACTGTTTTCTTTAATTCATGCTAGTCCCATCAATTTGAGGTTCCTAAGAACGAATCTGCAATCAGAATTGTGAAATTCAATCTCATATCAGAGATATCTAACTCTTTACTGGGGGAGTAAATTTTGTCAGTTGGGAGTAAAAATATCTTAGGAAAAATTTACTGGGGGAGTAAAAATATCCTAGGAAAAATTTACTGGGGGAGTAAATTTTGGCGGGAGTAAAAATTGACTGGCACAACGGCCTGTAACTAGACAGAAATATAATACAAACAAATTATTTGTCCTCGTGCATATAGCTGTCACTGCCTTGATGTCAACTTTCTCCGTCAAACAAAAGTACAGAGACACTTCTGCAAGCAAAAGCTTGTAATAGTTGAGGGAATGAACCGTGATAGTGAAAAAAGGATTGCCTTTTCAATCGGTGATTTAGTAGATAAGACAAGCCTTCCTAGCCTCGATCACACGTGCGCACCAAAGGTCACATCATAGACTAAAATGAAATACTAGTTTGTTTGAGAACATTACCTCTTTCCCTCACGCTAATCGTGTGTGATGTCTCCTCTAAAGCGCATATTAAATTCGAAAGTGCACTCATATTTTTTGGAGAAGGATGGGAGATTTTCCTGCCTGGTAGAGACTGGAGAAAATCCGTGTTAAGCATGCATCAAGAAGATGGGAGGAGCCGAGTCGCATGCATCCAACTGAAAGCGACATTTGATCAACTTTCATCGAAAATGATTGATAATTATAGGTCGCAATGATTAGCAATGATTACTAAATATAGGTTCCGGTCCGGTAAGACTATGATAATGATGTAGGTTACCAGTTAATTTTTCAAAAAACTAGACTTTATGAGCTTGACACCCGGAGTCGGAGTCCTATCAACCCCCCGAGTTGGAGCCGGAGCCGGAGCCGGAGCCGGAGCCGGAGCCGGAGCCGGAGCCGGAGTCGGAGTTGGAGTTGGAGTCCTATCAAAATGATAGGACTCCGCATCTCTGGTACGCCTAACGCACTCAGGATTCATAGGCAAAACCGAAGTTATGAATGCAGTATAACATTTAGCAGAGCAGTGAATTTTACTCGTGATTCTGCATGTACGTGCGCAAGGTGACTTTCCAAGTCTTGAAGCTAATTACATGTGCTATTTAGACAAGAGACTCATTATCAAACATAGAAATGTATTTTATAATCACACAGCCAGTGCCCGCATCATCCCAGCATGAACTAATCGACATCATGTTAATGAGCTATCTTGAGATGAATTCTGGACATTGACAGGGTCGGCTATGGCTCACTACATGTAACGGATGAACGTTCAAAATCCACGGTACAAGTCGAAAATTCCATGGTGCAGAATATGACCGTTGAACCCTTTAAAAAAACACTGAGTTAATTATGAAAATTGGTTGTTTTGTTTTCTTATTTGCTACAAAAATCTACAGCGGACTTCCTACTGGAAAATGTCCTCGTAATAGGTAACACATTATGTTCTCGCTCAAAATATTGTATTGATTTAAAGACCAACGCGTTCTGCGTCGAACAAGTCATGAAATGGATTTCTGTGAGATAGGACATTATATTATAGGCGTCACAATTACTGATAACTTGGCTTTGACAATTTCTTTTTCCGGCGCGAGTCATGATTCTGTTTAGAAAAGCAAGCACGCTTTTGAACATTTCGAATTATGCTCTGCGAGCATGTATATAGACGAATATCAATGCACTCATTATATTCATCAAACGTATTTTTAGTTAGCGGTTATCAGTGTTCCTACTCTCGCCCGAATGCCCGAAAATGCCCGAATCCAAAATCATGACACCCGAATGCCCGAAATTTTTGGTAGCGAATGCCCGAATATTGATCTAAATTCCTATTACGTGTATACTGTTGATATATAACGAAAACATAGGCCCCTATCATATGTACAGTTCAGGAACGCCTCTGAAAGGTGAAATTGCAGAGCCTTTGAGGGATGCGACAGATAATCTTTTGCAACTATTGATTATGTATCATGTCCATATGTCGAGACTCTAAAGAGATGGCCAAAAAATTTATCAATTTTTCTCCAGTTTGTTTTATTCAGGGTTCCTGCGCTCCTCAATTTCCTGGAAGACTCCTTAAATCTTAAAATAAATTTTAAGGACCCTGGAAACTCCTTAAATTTCACACTTCTGGAAAAGTCCTGGAATTTTGATATGTTAACACTTGATTGTAGTAAATGAGAGTTAAAAATTTGCTATGTAGGCCTATAAATTGTTCATGTTAATTATACCCATGAAATTATTCTCAGCGAATTGATGAATTATATTGGTAATTAATGAATTTCCAATTATTACAGATACGATGATACCTCTGAATTATTTCCTCGAAGGTCAGTATTTACATTTCTCTCATAAGCCACTGCATTCACAGAGACTCATTAGTAATTTGGTTTCGACAGCAGAGTTTTGTTTGCAGAGTGATGTTCAAATTCGCACTCTTCATACTTCGATGGTTGATCTTCTCCGAAAACTCCTGCTGCGTTTCGTCCAACCAAAACACCTGCCGAGGAAGATTTGGAAGATTGATCCAACTAATAAAGAAATATGGTTAAATCATTATCAATTCTGCATTGGTCGCAAGGCCAAGGCCTTACTTGTCGACTTGGTACCATCAGAACAAGCTGATGCGATTGAGATGATGAACAGTTTCTTCTCAACAGCGGCACAAAAGCTTCTATTCTATCTGCCCTTTGGAAATAAGTTATTGAAATCTACCGAATTTCTCGCTCCAGAGAAACAGTATGATACGGAAATGGAGAAATGGGGTCTTCGCTTGGCGAAGTGTATGCCAAATGTGATTTCCTCTGCTGAGACTTCCACACTTGTGTTGGAAATAAGACAGGTTCAAAGTATGAAACCCAAACATCATACTCCTGTCGAAAATGTTCGAGAACATTGGGTGAATATCCACAAAACTGGCAAATACCCGTTGATGGTACGACTCGCTCTAGCGATTTGCGCATTGCCTCACGGAAATTCGGATGTAGAACGTGTGTTCAGTGTCCTCCATGACAGTTTGCAAAAGAAACGTCTGAACATGAAACCGGAGACCGTCACAGCTGTGCTCGTCTCAAAATCATGCATGAGAGTAAAGAGCTGGACCGCTGCAACCATGCCAGTGACGAAAGAATTGGTTAATATGGCCTTAGCTGCACGGGCAGCACATATGAGGAAGCGCGAAGACCAACAAAGAAGAAGAAATGAAAAGAAAATGTAAGTAACAGAAAATTATTAAAGAACTAGACGATTCCAAAAGGACAAATGACGTCATGATGCTTTTTCAAAAGCAATCGAAGGAAATGGAGGATGTCATCAGAAAGAAGACCGATGAACGCAACAAAATCCGCAAGCTAATGGAAGACCTGCAGACGTCAGCTCAGAGATTCGATGACGAGATTGAAGACCTACACCAAAAGAAGCAGATAATTGGCGAGAAAAAAGAAAAACAAAAATCAAAAATTGTACAGAACATTTTGAAAAGACATGCTATCAATGTTGATCTTGATGCTGAGGCAGCTGATGCTGGTCAAAAGAAGCAGAAGACTACTCTAGATAATTAAACCGAGTTTTGAGAGTTAGACGTGATTGTCCTTTTTTCAGTTCTACATACCTTATTTGAAGGACAGTTTTGTATTGTATTCGTGCATGTAGGCCTACTTGCAGTAAATTACATTGAGAGTGTCAGCATTTTTCTAGAAACCAGAGTAAATACTTGCCAAAGACGGATTTACTCATCTTGGAAGTAGTTTTCAAAATAGTGGTCGTGTCGAAGAAAAATTATGATTTTTCATATATAGTTTTTGCTTATGCTATGTAAATTATATTCCCAAACACCTAGTAATACGAATATCAGGATGCATGTAAATTGACTTACATGTATTTAAAGAATACATAGTTGGAGCACTACCCTGAATAATACATGTAAGTTATTTTATATGATTGAAACCAACGTGGCCTACCGCAGGAAACTATTATCATCAGAAAGTATGAAGCGTAGGCCTACTACGTCGAACAACAAAGATTTGGCAGTATATTTAAGGTGGCCAGATCGATAAAATATGTGCGTTATGTTCGCGAACATAGACCTATGTTAGTCCCTTTGTTCAATAAAGATAAATAGTATTCATGCCCGAAAAATGCCCGAATTTTTGCGGGAAAACTCAATGCCCGAAAATTTTCAAGTTAACCAGTTGGAACACTGCGGTTGGTATGTGCGTTGGATATTCACATGCCTTAATTGAAATTCTGAATAGGATGACATCTTAAGTGAACCTTGATGAGATAATTGATTATTTGAGCATAATTTACAACTGTATTCAAATGGTTGCTAGCTTTCGATAGTTACTAACGAGGGCCCGGACCTTGAATTTGGAAACTGCAACGATGCCCCGGAAGCCGGGGCCGTTTACCACTCGGATATGAAGTTTAGTGACGGTTTACCATGTTAACCATCTTAAACGCGCCTGTCTGTGCAGTGTTATCTACGGCCAGCATGTCCAACATCCAAAATATCCGTAGCATCGCTATTTGCTTCACTTTCTCTTTCAGTCACCAAGTATGCATGTTTATCTCTTTCTCTCTCACTGAGTAGAGTACTCCTATTCTATTTTAATTAATTAACGAACTTTCCGTGCTTATTCAAACATACCTTAGTTTTATAAATGCATTTCAAACGCCTATTTCCGCTATCAGAATATTCTTTCTATTTTGACTTGATGGGTGTGTATTCTGTACAGGCAAAACACACAGTATTGATCGTCAGAAAGATTGTTTCCTACTGGCAGACTGTTGTATTAGAAATGAGCTACTCAAACGATGGGTAAATGGAGGCGCAGTGTCATGATAATCCGTGAAAGATCGATATCAGTTGGGAGGATGTTGTTTCGCAAATATTTGGACTTAGGAGTGCCACGACTAAACTCTCAAGATGCTCACTTTTCTGCGTCCAATGCTCAACTCAGATGATCGACCTGTAGAAAAGCCAGTACTTTCAATGCATGGAAGAATGTCTTTCCCAGAAATTCGCAAACAAAGTGAATTGTCAATAATTCAAAATCAAATTGAGCTTGACAGATCATGTGATGTTTGTTTCACAGTGCTACAGAAGCGACTAGAAACAGCCAGATTTATCGAAGCAAGATATTGAATACTCAAAAGCACGTATGAATCTCATAGTTGCGAAATTCAAATGCTATTGAGAGAATCGGCTTGCATCTGAATTTCTTTTGCTGTATTCTATGCCGATCCATTTTTACAATGCCGGCATTTCAGTATTTGAGCAATTATAAAACCGGCACTGGGGCTTACTTGTTATAAACGGAAAATTGGATAATCTAAATGAAGCATAGAAATTGATGACAATAGAGCATCTAGAATGGCAGCTAAGCTTCATGCACAACACTGTAGCCTAATAGTGGCATAAAAATCGTGCGCCTTTTCACTTAGAGACACTTGTCATCGACTGAATCATTGGTTTAGAATCAGTCACATGTGCGATTCTAAGCATTTCATTGGTGACCCATGCCCCAACGTAGCTCCTCCGGATATGCCGTGAACTTGAATCAATTTCCATTCCAGACAACTTCAGATAACCAATCTAGTTCAATGATTTGACGGTGACGAATGTAGGTATGCGGTTCGATATGTACCCGGTACCTATGTTAAAAATCGTCAGGACCGTCGTAATTTCTTTTTGATGAATGTGTGAACGAATCGCCAGACGTTTACTGTTTTGTTAAACATTTACGAAACTTGCTACAAAAGGTAGCCTGCTTTAGAAAACGCTGTAAATGGAAAAATTAAATTTTGAGTTGCATACTCAGTTGAGAAATGGAAAAAGACCTGAATAGCTGCTATTTCATTCAATATCAGGAATCATCAGCAGGCCTAGTTTACATCTCTCAACATCGACACAACTCCCCATTAAAAGTCGCAGCCATGCCAGGGTTAATTTGAGATTTGCAATTGACAAGCAACTTGATGACTGTCGAGCTATCTATGCTTCGACGTTTTGAATTCAAAATTTAAAGCCATAGTAAATATAGTAACCATAGTAAAAAAATCATCTTTTTGACCTTTGACTTCACATTTGACCTCCACAATGACCTTGAATATCAAAACCTTTAGTTATCAGGACCTTTAGAAATGTGCAGGGTGCGCTGGGCCCCCCTTTCTCCAGCAAGGTGTGTTTGTCAAAACACCCCAATGGGGTGGGGGTTAAGGAGCATGCGGAATCTACATGAACCAAAATAGATAAATTCTACTTAGCCTAAAGAAGTCGGTCATGTGATCACTCAGTTTCTCTTAAAATGACCAACTGACGTTAGGTTAGTCCATTAGACACGATCCAACTTCAGTTCTTCGGGAGATTTCAAAAGATCATCCAACATTTGTCGCAAATTTGTGGCTTGTAGAATCCCCCAAGAATACCGATCCAAGATGTCGAGTGTCTACGTTTCCCGCTGTTCTGCATACATTTTTTTCTGCATCCTTCGAATTAATTTGACTGTGTCTTGTCTTAATTCGATTGAATTTTGTCGCAATGTTTTCGTTGAAAATGATGCTGATTGTAATCTTCCCTGATACAAACGAGACTCTTCGTAAAGCTGACGAAGGCTTTTGGTCTGCTCTAGTAGTAACTAGTCATCAAGTCTGTATTTTTGTCTTCCGGAAGTGGCAACCCTGTTTTGACTTATCTATCGCAAAATTATTTAAATAAATTACCGGCACTGTGGCCTTGTGGTAGAGTGTTCGCTCTGCGTCCGGGGACCTTGGTTCAGACCTTGGTCGCGTCAACCCTAAGACTTTTATAATAGGTACACTCTGTATTCTTGCTGAACACTCAGCACAAAAAGAATGAGAGTGCCATAAATAACAACTCGACACATGGAAGAAAGGCTCCGTCCCTGATGTGCTTCCGAGTATAAACAAGGTTCATTTATTTATATTATTGCGCGTATCAATCAATGCTCAATTTTTTCCATAAGCTTGCAAATTTATTATCAAGGTTCGAATTATTGCATAAGTACCTGATTAAAGAATAAATTACATGGAAATTAAAATTGATAAAAATCAGTATCTCTTCGCTTCATCAGGAGCGCTTGCTTATATCCGGAGTAACGATAGACCTACCGCACCTATGCTATATAGAAATCTAGAAATCGAATGATATCTATGTTGACCTGCTGCAAGCAGGCTGCAGAGACGCCTGCCTAGCCCCGGCCGGTTCTAACAACATCGACCGTAGGGCCTAGCCCGGATCACACAGACTCGACCGGTTCCAAACCAGAGGCCTACTCATGTGAACCACACATGTGCGATAGTCAAAGGAGCTTTCAACGAAGTGACAAAATTGACACCGCCGCAGACTTAAAACTGTTGTTCATTCATTTGTTTCTTAGTACATTTGATGCGATTGTATTTGATGAGAACTGTTAGGATATTTTATGAATCTACCGTTGATGTAGTTAAGTCGAAATAGCTCAAAAAGTGGCCAAGCCTAGAAATAATTTGTACCGAGCTGAAAATTGACAGAGACATTCCTGACAGCACCTACGTTGACCAGAAAAATCCCCACCGAAATCCTCCTAGGCACATTTTTCTATAGGCCTATACAGGCCATATGTAGGCAAGTCATGAGAAGTTGCACGGTCATAACAATGCCGGTCTACACAGGTTGGTAATGAGAAGTTTCACGGCCATGCTGGTGTCACTCTTGTCCGATAGTTTATGAGCAAATGCATCGGGCAAAAAATTATTTGTCGAAATCTGAATCTGTAATCTGAATCTTGTATCTATTGTGCAGAAATTATTAGAAGACATTTCATGCCAAAAATATGGTAGCACAATCAGTTTTATCTTGAACGGCTTTCAAACAGATAGCTGCACTGCACTTGCAGACCGTCGTTTTCTCGATAAAATAAGGTAATGTCAGTTATGTCACCAAAAAAGTCAAATGGCCGTTTAGTTACACAAAGGAAAGCTTCCATGATTCGTTATAGGCCTATTCGCTCTTATATTCTGACAGGAATCGTAGAAAGTAAATCACTCGATAATATTAGACGAATTAGTTGTGTACAATGCTGTTGTGTGCAATGCTTCTGTGTACATTTGTGTGTAGTATTTTTTATGTAATGCGACCACTATGTATCAGTGACGTGCAATGCTACAAATCGATGGGCATGCGGTCCGCAGAATCGAAACTTGATTTTACATACATTTGGTATATTGGCGTATTGTCTGTGCATATTATAGCATTAATTATATTGGACATTGAAAGTGCTTTAATTTAGCTTATATTATCGTGAACTTTTACAATAATAATAATAATAATAATATGCTTATTCAATACTAGACAGCAGAAGCTGGTCATTTTACAAAAAAGTGAAAAGGAGAAGATATACATGTATACACACTAAATATCAATTGCGAGAAGTTCTGTACTGCAGATGGCAAGAAAGGGTTTTTATACCTGTTGGTGTTACAAAAGATGATATTTGCTTTACGTCTCAATATTTCTGTTTTTTGGGGACGATGTGAAATTCTTTCACTCAAAGCTTTTGGCAAATTGTTAAAATAATTCCGACAGATGTTCGTGACAGATACGTCGTGAACTAAGTGTTTCCAGTGAATATTTTTGCAGAAGACGGTCATAATCATAATCATGATAATCATATGGGATGTGTTCCATCATTCTTATCAGTCGTCTTTGAACAGATTCAATAGCAATTGATTGAGCTTTGGTGATTCCGAAGTGCCACACTGGAGCACCATATTCGAGGATGCTTCGGACACAAGCACATAAATACCGTATAATATCCTCATTATGAAGTCCACATCGCATCATTTCACTTATAAAATGCATTCTCATTTGTGCTGTCTTTACAATTTTTCAATGTGATCAGTCCAGGACAAATTTTGGTTGATTATGAAGCCGAGAATTTTTGCTTTCTAAACAGGAGTAAGTATTTCATCATTGATGGTGATTGAATCCCATGATCTCTGTTTCTTTTTGAAGCTAACTCTCATTTCATATTTTTCTTGGAATTTAGTTTCATATTGTTGTTCTTCGTCCATTGCACTATATCATCCATTCGTGATTGTAAAACGGAACATTGAGAATTTTCCAAAGATTCATAAATTGTACAGTCATCAACGTATTTTACATTTGCAGATAGATCATTGATCATTAAAATGAAAGACAGGGGGCCGAGTTTTGTACCTTGCGGAATGCCAGCAGATACTGTCCTCCATTCAGAATATTGATCTTGGTATTTTACTCTCTGTGTTCGTGCAGTAAGAAAACCAGATATCCATTTACATAACCACACTGGGATTTCTAAATTGAGAAGTTTGATGATCAGAATGTTGTGGTCAATTCTATCGAAAGCTTTTGAAAAGTCTATCAACAATAGTCTGCTGATTAGACCATCATCGGCATTTCTAAGCAGGTCATCCATCAAAGTGAGCATTGCATTTGTTGTGGAATCTCCTTTGACGCCACCATATTGATTTTGATCTACTTTCTCACCGACATAGTAGAGAATCGATTTGATCATAATTGATTCGGCTACAGCTTTGCTTACAACACATGTAAGGCTGATAGGTCTGAAGTCAGATTCCAAAGATTTTGGTCTTGCAGTTTTGCTCAAGATTGTAACATCAGAGCTCTTCCACATCGCAGGCCATACTCCTTCTCTTATGGATGAACATACAACGGACGCGATAGGACCAGACAGTATCTTGCAGCAATCCTTCCATATCCAGTTAGGGATCCCATCAGGACCCAAACACTTCGTTACCTTGATGCCGCTTGGCATGTTTTCAATATCTAAAACAGTTGGTAAGAAGCAATCAGGAACATAAGCATATCTGCTGTGAAAAATATTCTCGTTGAATGGTTGGATGTCTTTGGCAACAGATACAAAAAAATTGTTGATGGATTTGATAAAAGTTGAGACATCACCATCGAAATTGTTCTGAATAAAACCATTAACTTTGTTGTTAGCATATTTACTGTTCTGACATATAATTGATTTCAATCCAGTCCACCATTCTTTTGAGGCTTCAACCTTGTTCAAATGTTGTCTCACATAGTTGGCTTTTAATGTTTTTCGAATTTCTTCCGTCTTTTTCTTATAGTGGGAGTAAAGTACCATATTGCCGTCACACCAATGCTTATTTCGTAGCTCTACTGTCTGTACAAAGTATTCCGTAACCCATGGTTTTGATCCAGCCGGAATTTTTGTACTGACCCATGGAAGATAGTCATCCATCAAATATGACAAAATAGAAAAAATGATCCCATACTTCGTTTCACAGCTGTCAACCAGGTAAACAAGATTCCAATTTATTTGACTAAGAGCATTCACAAACTTGATTTTGTTACTACGAGTTTGACATCGTTTCATTCTATATTTTGGCACCAATGAAGATCGTTTGAAAATAGGTATTGCAAGAATGACATTGCGATCTGACGTTGCGATGGGTGGTAGCACTTCAACTCTTGAATACATATCTGGCATATTCGTGAGAAACAAATCCAAAATAGCATCATTGCGCGTTGGAGTATCAACCAATTGTTTTAATGCGTACGAGGATGTCAAAAGTTTGACATTAGCACGATTAAAATCCCCAGCTATGATGATGCCAATGGACTCATGCTTTTGTTTTAAGGAATCCAAACCGAAAATCAGATGATCTATAAGCTTCCGGGTTATTCCGGGTAATTCATGATTCCATGTTGGTTGCTATTGAAATTGTAGAAAAACTATTTCTTCTAATGAACCTCTTGTACTTAATATCATCAAATCACTTAAAAATGAAGTCCATCCTCCTTGTCATTTTTACGAAGTTATCGCTGACACTGAAATGACTTTCTTGTCTCATTTGTATCAATAAATTTTTCTCGATGGATATTACAGCAAATGCTGACAGTCGCTCTTCACCTTGTGGTGTTCTGGTGAAGCAGTTTAGTCTTCGCAAAGCAGAAAAAGATCGTTCACAGGATTTTTTAGTGCTTGGAAATGTCAATCCAAGTTTAGTGAATTTGTAAGTTTCAGGCAGTGTAGTGTCCAGATTTTGCCTGCACTGATAAAAATGCAATTCTTATACATCATACGAACGAAATTCGCCGCTTTTTAACAAAACTGATAATTCATTGCGCAATCTGGTAGTATCAAAAGAACTACCATAATTTTTCTTCAACTCATCGAACTAAGCTTGAGGGAAATTTTCACAGTAGGTCGAAAAAACCGAAGTTTGCGAAGTCAGCAAATCTCACCAACATTTGTTCAGTCAAGCTATGAACAATTTCAATAAACAAAGCGTTATGCTTCTCAACTTGCTCAGCAGGATCGCTGTGTGACAAAATGCAACAAAGTCATCCTCATATTTGCTTTTTGCAGCATTGAAAATTACCTTGCACTTATCCCTTGTTTCTCGAAAAAAATCAATACATTCATTAACTTTCTTTTGACAGTAACTAATATCAAGTGACTTCCTCTGTAATACAAATTGTACAAAACATCAGTAAATGCAAACAACTCCGAAAACAATTCCAAAAGAAATATGAATTGGAAAGATTTCAATTTCCACAAGAAGCCGCGAGCATCATTGGTTACAAAATCATCCCAATTACATGGATTTTCATAAATGTGTTAATATAGGTTTATCAAATCTGATCTGTGTTCTTTTACCGCATGGACCAGTCGAGCGTTATAACTCCAACGAGTAGGAGCAACCCGTGGCAATCGACCATTTACAAATTCGTCAAGACAGGTTGTACGCCTACAGGATCGAGTAAAAAAGGGGATAAATTATATCTACATTAATTGTTAGCCAGCCTCCATTTTGTTCATTTCTCCCATAAAACGATGATGGATGATTAATTTAACACACGTCACTCAGTCAGTCTGATACAGAGAATGGTCTGATGTCAGATCACAATAATTTTCCCTAAAGTGAGGGATGCAATAACTCATGGAATTCTAGATAATTGCACCTAGAATGATCACTCCTTTTGACGCGCTACGATGAAAGGCCATTAGGCGGACGCGCGTGAAATGATTGTTTCTGTCCGATTAGTTAATCGTCCAGTGCCTTTTCCTATCTTATGCATACAACTATTGCTGCATGTATATCTTATTGTTGATAGATACATTGGCACATTGTATTTATTTGTTTGATATAGGGTCAGCAATAACAGCAATAACAAAATCATGAAGAACTAAAAACAAATGCATTTCAAAATAATGCTTTTAGTGATTCGAAAACTTGGAACACTTTGCGTTTGATTTGGCCTTCAAATCTCTTTCTGAGATTCGATTTGTATAGTTTTCAAAAAGCAATTATACAGACGATTGGACATTTCAAAAACAAGATCGTGCCCATTTGTACACATGGTTCGACCGAATGCCTCAATGTTGTTGTATAAAAAGAGATTTTCAACCACTTTACAAAATATGCGACGGCTGTTTTGAGTCGAAACCAATTTTCTGGTTAATGCTCACAGATGATGTAATTTGAGGGAAACATTTGATGAATCATCAATACAGCTTCCACTCCTTACCTGTATACAGACCAGAGTGCGGCTACCCGGCGGCCATTGCAAGCAACGGTGAGGAAATCCCTCCGCTGCTTCGATACGTTATGGGCCTCGAATCGCAAAGCGAAAGGAAGAAATTTGGGAAGTGATCATTCCAGGTGTTAATATCTAGAATTCCATGGATAACTCCGCCGAATGCACCCAACATTTCATTTCACAGCCTTTTGAATAGGACCTTCGCGAGAAGGCAGCGTGCACAGACTGCGAGTTAATGAATGCAAATAGATAGCACCAGTGAATTCGGCGATTCCTCACCGTTGTTACAGCTCTTTAGGATGTGATTCCCCTAAATGAGATCGTTTTCCATTGGTTTCATCCGAGATTCAGAGTCCAAAGTATCATTAAACTTAGGAAAGATAAAAGTGGCTGACTTACAGATTTTAAGCAAGGCATTCGCCGCATGCATCGCATCTATTGACCGCACGCACGCCAACAGGTATACTGTGCAGCAACCGGAATAAATTGCGGAATAAATGAATTTCAAGCCTATGATACTGCCTTTCAAAATTGGTGGCTCACTTCCCCAACTTGGTTGCCCACCACTGCTCTAGACTTAATACTTGCCATTTAATCAAGGAAAACATGGAAAATGTAATTTTACCGCAACATCAATGTGTTTTCCCTTGAATGTGCATGTTTGTCTGGCCAGACAAGGCAACGTGTAACACTCGCAGACGTGCAAATTTGTAATAGCAATAAGACGCACATCATTTTGTGAGTCTTATTTCAAGCCTCATTCCTTGCAGATGCTTTAAATTGTCAATGGGAATTAAATTTCCTGGTTTTATTGACCTTTGTTTTAAAAATGCTGGCAGCTATTGCACAGCAACATTGCCACAACAGAACTTCCAGAACTCTTTCAAAGCTTTGACAAAGTGATCGTCTAATCATCAAGGCGTGCGGTCGCTATGATGAAGAAGTAGCAATAGAAGGAGACACCTTACTGACGTTAATGCATCTACATTAACCGCTATCGAGAAGATTTCTGCACATTTTGTGTTGTTTTTGCGGTACTTCGTAACAGAAAGTTGTTCTTGGAGTCTTGCCAAATACAGAGCACAGCATCTACTTATAAAATACATATTTCTCCAGACACCTGCAGTTGTTGGTCGATTGCCCGCAAAATGTCGTTGTTATGCGTTTTCATCGAATTTGTCGTCCTCTTAATTTCCATTTTCAATATATTAAATGTAAGTCCATTCTCACTCAAGAGCAGCGTTTGTCTTTTCTGGAACCCCAGAAACAAATTCAGCCGCTGGTGCGACTCTGCGATTCTGTGGTGCATTCATTGGAGAATTGGTAGCAGGTCAAAATGCCATCAATCTGAATTACCAAAAATTGGTAGTTTATCTTTACTACATCGGTCTGACCGATAAGCTCAATGAGAGAAATAGAAGTCACTATGGTTGCAGATGGACCAACGGCAAGGTCACACCGAGCTCAAGCAGGCTCACATGGCTTGGCGAAGAGCCAGGGGGCATAACATTGCAGATTTCACCGATCCACATGTGCCAGTCAAGGGAAGGATTGAGGTCCACATGGGAAACTGAGCGATCACACAATTTTCGACCGGTTCCGGTTGCTGTTTTCTCTGCTCCTGATGATTATGCGGGAGGAGGAGGAGGATGTACACGTGATGTTCCTAATGTGAAGAATGTCAAACATTGCGCTGTAGAATGCTCAGGAGAAGAATATGACTGGTGTGTTGGCTTTTATTATCATGCTGAAACTGGTTTGTGCAAGCTTATATTGCATACTGACCAGAATGTGGAACTGGGAGCTGCGAATGGATGGAAAAGTTTGTGAGGAAATAGGATGAGAAGTTCCCTCGATGTTTTCTTACTTTGAATCTGCAAATTTCTCCGTTGTCGTTCTTCAATAGAATTGTGTGATTCGGACATTTTCGAGGTTGATTTGGGTCGCAGGTTGTAGAGTAAAAAGTCGAAAGCTGGAAAGGAAAGTCTGCATGTTGGTTTTGTCTATCATACGTGAATGGTCTTGTATTCATTCGAAAAACAGTTTGACGTTTGCTACTCATGCTTGCTGTGTTGTATTTGTGGGAATTTCATTTTTCACTGTTACGAGTATCATCTGAAAGGGAAAATGGATTTTAAAATAACTTTCTGTGCTCGGCTGTTATCGCTGTACTTATTCAGTGAATATCATGTCATTTAAGGCCTATGTTCTCATGCAGTCATTTTTTGATGTGGACCGAATGATCTTTTCATTGCTTCACGAAGAATCTTAGTCAGCTTGTTTTAATCAAGGCTAAAAACTGAAAACTAAAGTAAGGTGATGAAAAGTGAAAAGACAAATAATGTAAAATGTTAAATAAATGTAAAATAACTGAGTAAAAACCATGACTGTGTAATTCATGGGAAATTCAAACTGACCGTGTAAAGAATTCAAGAAGACTGTGGTACAATTAGTTTCACGGCTGAGCCGATTTTCAAATGTGACTATTTACTTTTTACTAAGCCTATATATTGCTTTTGAAAGTAATCAGAACCATAAATGTTTTTCAAATTAACTTAATTATTCCTACACATTCAATCACACACTTACCCGGCTAACCATTTTTTTAAAACAAGCACAGAGGACCAGACCTTCATTTAGTGGTTTGTATGCCGTGAGCTACTTATGAGATCTGAATGATTTTACAGCGAATGATAGAAGTGTTCTTTTTTCGCACTTTCGAATGATCACAAAATATTTATTTTCATTAACTGATTCATATAATTTTTGATTTTAGTCAGCTTTTCAGACTTCAACTTTTATGCATTCAAGGTTGAAGCAGGAAATTGCCTTTCGAAGCGTGATAATATCAAAAGCTATGTATTCTCAATTCATTGAATTAACATTTTATTTTTCGGCATGTTATGAGTTTATTTCAATAAACATCAATTACAGGCGCTCATTGTTTCTACGCAAGCTAATAGAAAAGATGATAATTAGGAATTCTTCAGGCGCTCACGGTCTTCGCCCATTGTGGCAGTTTTCCTGGTTTCTTTTGCCGATACGTCTTAGTAAATTGGTGTCATTGTGCCTTTGTGTTAACATGTGCATCTTGATATCACGGCTTTCTATCATGGCATGAATACGCCGCAGTTCAAAATGTCGCGTTCCGAAATGCAGTTAGTTGCTTCAACTTATCATGTTTGGAAATTTAAGTCTGAAAAATCGGCTAAACACAAGTTCATAGTTTGTTGAATCAGATGATGAAAATGAAGTATTTTTTTGATCGGTGGAAAGCTAAGGAACTGAATTTTTCTATCGATATCAAATCATTTAGATCCTTTGCGTAGTTCACTTGCTGAGGAGGCCACTGAGAGAAAGTTGAGTTCATGATATAATGTCATAAGTAATATGTTATGTGCAATTGTAGCATGTAATGAGAACCACCGCTCACAGAATTCAAAATTTCAGAAAACTGAGTGTTAAACTGAGTCAAACATTGTTCACTTCAAAATTTGGTATGAAAATTAAAGCAGGAAATATCTCAAATTTTTTGATAAAAACAGATTAAAGAAGTGTCCGTATAATTTTGAACGATATAATTGGAGACATATCTGGTAAATATAAAAATAGCGTGGAAATTCGATGAAAAAGCCCGGGAATCGCCCGCGAATTTGAAGCTTGAAATCTGGCCGCCACCCTGTAAAGAAAACATCAAGTGATGAGATCTAAGAATAAATAGGCATGTTGAAGAATTGAGATTATTATCCAATGGTATATCCTACGTGTAAGGCATCAAAAAACACTAAAATCACAAGTTCCCTCTGAATCAAATGACAATATTTCACATAATCATCCGTCAAAGTATTTATACGCATTATTCAAACCCAATTGAATTAAATGAAATGGCCTCTGAAATCTATAAAAACAACAAGATGTAGCAATGATTAACATGTTGAACTGTTGTACTTGGTACAAGAGTGCAAGAGCAATAAGAACAAATTCATCCATAGACCCAAATTAAATAAGTTTGAGATGAACCGCAGAAATCAGATGGCATGCGTTCTGAAGGAAGCTTAAATTTTTCAAATACAGTGTTCATTTGGGCTTTAATCGTCTTGGGTCATCCTCCCATTTTCATGCTCCTTCGTGCTCGCCAGCAGACATCACAGGACAGTATTGTGCAAATTTCTGATTCTCATCTGCTGCCTCACCGACAGAGCTGAAACCGAGTTTCTAAATCCCCTAATAACTAGATATATAAATATATTTATATCGTTTCTCGCACTTGCGAGTAACCATCCTTAATGAAAATGTCGATTGTGTTATTTGAATACAATCGCTTTAAAATCATTCCAAAAAGCTGATTATTGATTCCATGATTGCGTGCCTTTAGACCTATGTAGACCATATGTAGACACCTGTAGACCATATGTAGACCTATGTAGACAGTATGTAGTTTCTACCATCGGTAAGAAAATTGAACACTATTGAGCAGTAAGTATAGCTTGGTATTCTTGCAAGCTACATTTGGATTCATTAAAGCAAGGAAAACGAAAACTGGCAAAACATGTATTTGAAAAATGAAGTCACTAAATCAAAAGCTAAACTAAATGTTCACTCTAGTCTCGTTGCCAAAACTCCAGAGAAATGTCACTTGCAAATCGTCTATCGATTGTTTAACCTCATCTCAAAGTGATACAGTTGACAAATTTCATAGTCCGGCAGCCAGAACGAGTTTCTGCAAGGAACGAGACTGAAACCACTTCCACAGAATGATGTACACCCTATGCCTACAACGAATCGGTGCGTCTGCCGAGTTCTAGTGAGTTACTCTTCTTGTCAGACAGGTTCAATGAAAAACACGTAAATCCAATGGGACGCAGATTACAGTTTTTGGTTAAAAGAAATAGTCTATGTTTTCGCTTGTTAACTCAAAAGTATTAAGTCTAGAGTCATAATCTTCGACATGGAATGTCTTCAGGCCACTTCCTTTCATGTTCATGCACTCCTGTCCATAAAGCTAGACACAATTAGATTTGGCGGGCCTCGTAATGCCGGCAAACACAAACACTTTGCGCAACTTTATCCACAGTCAACCACATTCTCACATACATTGCCGATCAGAAGCATGATAATAGCACATGCACATCATAGGAAATGACCTGAATACATTCCACACCAAAAATTATGACTCTGGGCATAGTACTTTTGAGTTAACAAGCGAAAACATAGACAATTTCTTTTTACCAAAAACTGTAATCTGCGTCCCATTGGATTTACATGTTTTTCTTTGATTGTGTCTGACAAGAAGATGAACTAACTGGAACTCGGCAGACGAGAATACTCGAATACTTCATAAGAAGAGCCAAAAATCCGGGTCGCCTTACTGTCCTTATGAGCGAAATAGGCTTCAACTTGATGGCCTCAGTGCTGTTCGTTAATTAAACACCATCTCTTTTTTCCATCGATGACATTGCTGCCGTGCACCAACACCACCTTCAAGGATTCATTTGGCATTCCTTTGACAGATTCAAGTAGCATTGCGGTTAAAGATAAGTTCATGGCTTTACCTAGACTTCTGGGAAGGCAATTCACACAAAAGATGGTTGGTCTCGGCTAGTTTGATGGAGCCTTAGGACTTAAATTGCCTATAAATTAATTTAAAACATTTCAACAACAACCGGTATGTAACTAAGCAACTGAAATGACTATCAAGTCCACAAACGGATGGTTTCCATTCTAGTTGATTAATTTCATTGAATTGTTCTCTTCAGGTATGCGATGTTATGGCACAGTGCGAAGAATATGAAGACGAAGAAGAGGAGGAAGAAACCATTTTTGTAACCATTCCGATCACTGTAACTTTACTCGTCCTTCTGATCTACATATTGATTGGAGCAGCTGTATTCAGGATCTGGGAGCCGTGGAATCTTGTAGATGGTACCTATTTCTCGTTCATCACCCTCTCTACGATAGGATTTGGAGATCTTGTTCCCGGAAAAGATAATTATGATAAGGTAAGATGTTTATCTGTGATCATTTCTTTGAAAAAATGATGATTAAAAACCGAATATGATGTTCTAATAAAATAAGAAATTCCTGCACGAAGCAGTCAACATAATTAACATAGATATGACACGGATTAAGTTTAAATGGATGTTGGCCTTCAGTCTTCCCGACCAAGATAAATATTCTGCGCAACAATAGATATTATAGTCCGGCAGCCAGGACGAGTTTCTGCAGGGAACGAGGCCGAAAACAGAATAGAATGGGAATTTATATTTCCATAAATAGAAATCAAATGACACTGAAGTTCTTCATCACAATAGAAATTGACTTGACACATGAATGTGCCATTTGAAAACAGTGACATGAAGACAGAGAAAGCATCACATCGGCCTTTTTGTTCTCTAACAATTAAAGATTGCTCTGCGGAGCTGATCATAAAAAAGGACCACATATTTTTTGCTTAATGCAATTAATTCGCATGCCTTCCAGTCGTGTTGCATAACGACGTGCCACACATCATTTGAGAGCTTGCATTCTCAGCTTCAAAATGAGCTATGATAGACTTGCATCCGTTATTGTATTTGCTGAGCAGTGCTCAAAATATGAAAATCGTTCAATTTACAAATCGCAATTTTTCAATAGGAAACATGTGAGTATGATAACGAATCAGGCACGGGGAGAACGAGCATTTTCTGAGCTCTCTTTTGATAGACTGGTCATCAAAATCGGTGAACTAGGAAAAAGTCGGTGATATCGTGATGTTGTAGCAAAATCATGACTCCTTTGGCTGAAAATGTTCTATTCTCATTATTTCATCAAAAATGTTCATGTTTGGTATCTTCTGAATCGTCGCGACGTAATTAAAGAGTGCGAATATTTAATTTTTATTCAAATATGTCCAATAGTTCTTTTTCAAACTTCTTTAACATTTCTCTCATTTTCGCTAAAGTACACAAACACAATGGAAGGTGAACGAAGGTTCAAAACAAAATAACTAGCAATGGCATGTCTTTGTTCTCTGATAGTGACTGCAGACTGTTTACCTTGATTGTTCGTGGCTGTTTTTTGATCAGCTCTCTACCTTGATTGTTCGCTGGTTGGCAATGTTATATCGTAAAATACATGATCAGTAGAAGTACACTTTAATAATTTAATTGATTTTTGAAATCGTCGGTAAAGATGGTAAGCAATCACATTTGAAGTAAAATCCACAAATTAGTTAACTTCTTGCATAGATACATAGGCATTGAAATAAGAAGTGGGGAACAATATTCGAGAAGAGAACGCAGCAGAGAGTTATAAACGCAAATAAGATATTTTTGAAGCGCTTCAATACTCTGACATTATGGAGGCGCTGCGCGAACAATTTCTCAACATACCTAATTTGAAACTTTTACAGAATGATCTACATCCTATGACCTGTCAGGCAGGATCAAAGAAAACACATGTTTATCCAATGGGACGCAGATTGATGATTTTTATTAAATGACATTTTCTGTGCCTTCTCTCATTTAGTGAAAAGTACTAAGCTTAGAGCCATAATTTTTGACATGGAATGTTTTCAAATTATTTCCTATCATGTGTATTCGTTGCTATCATGTTTCTGATCGGCGATGCATGCGAGAATGTGGTTCACTGCGGATCAAATTCGCAAGATGTTTTTGTCTGCCGACATCAAAAGGCCTGTCAAATTCCAATGTTCTTGGCTTCATAGACAGTGGTATGTGAACATGATAGGTTCTATGCTAATCATTATGACTCTAGACTCTACTTTTCACTTCAATAAGAGAAGCAAAGAGAATTTCATTTTTTTGTTCATAAGTTAAAATTATTGAAATTCTTTGCTTGATCAATAGAAATAGCGAAAAAGAGAATTTCATCTAACCAAAATCTTCAATCTGCGTCCCATGGGATTTACATATTTTTCTTTGATTCGCTCTGAGAAGAGGGGGAACTGGATAGAACTCGGCAGACGAGCGGATTGGTAGCAGCCATAGGGTCTACGAAAGTCTAATTTTCGGCCTCGTCCCCCTGCAGAAATTCGTTCCGACTGCCGGACTACTGTAATTCATTACGTAATTCTATCTCGGAGGAGCGGTTGAAGCGACTGTCATATCAGCCTCTACAACCAATCAATAAATCATCTGAGGCAAAAATCCGGAACTATGATGGTAGAGGAGTAGTGTGGATTGAAAGCAATATTACGATGTGGACATGACACATCGGTGACTAAGCAATGGTTTTGGTTGACAATGGTCGGGAGCCGGTGCCTTGCCTGTGTACTATGTAAAGAATTATCATTTCTCTAAATATAGAATGATTTGAATGCAACAGCTTGCAATTTTGTCCCTCACGACAAGAATCCGCAATTTAATTTTTCGTATGATTTGCTGAAAATTCTTGTAGCGAACCGCTTGGGGCTGTCCCTGAACGCGTCATCTATTAAGCTGTCATTAAGCGGTGACAGACAGTTTAATGATCCGAAATTTGCTGCTCATGGAAACTCAATTTTTGAATGTCTATTTTCAAAGTGTTCAAGGCTGAACAAAGTATCCGGACTACTCTCTCGATAACCGTTTATTGAATAAAGTAAAAACCACACTAGTAGGGAAGAATGTTATTCGAGTTTTCGACCGTCCTTCAGACGGTCATAATCATGAAATGAATGAAAACATTTACACCTACACGTACACCAAAAGATAAAAATGAAGAAGTTAACATGTACGTGTTACATGCTGCTGCATGATGCGTGTTACGTGTACATGCTCGAATAACATTCTTCCCTACTTGTGTGGTTTTTACTTTACTCATTTAACTACGGGTGATAGTGCCTTAACATTACATCAAGTGTTTATTGGTCTATCACAAATTAAGTTACAAGTAAAAAGACAGAGACTTCGGCGCTCAGCGCCTCCTATCGGTCTGTACATCGATTTTGGCTAGACATCTCAATTTCATTGGAAGTATTGCTTTTTCATATTTAACACAGATATTGTTGCTTAGATCAGGAAGCGTATGGGACAATTAATTAGGACTAGAGGCTACATTTTACGTCTAGGTGCGTAGACTATTTTTTGCCAACAAAGCTTTTACATGACTATTCTAATTAGGATGAGTCTAATCTTGGCTCTAATACAATAATTAGTCTACACGCAAATTATTTTGAAAGCTGTTATTACTACCGAAAAAGGAAGTGGAATATCTTAATCCAATACCTCTGGCTTTCAAGAAGTCGAAATGATATATCTATGCGCCTTGCACCTGGCGCCACCATGGAAAATGGCAGCATTTGAGATGCTGGTATGTTACCCGCTGCCGTTGTTAATCGTTCCTCTAAGGAGCTTTATAATATATATTTTATTTTTTATGATTTTTTTTACCGAATGGCATTAAGATCTGGGAGGCAACTTGTACAAGGAACGTACTTTGCGCTACTTTGTGGAATGTTAGGAAATAGACTGTCGCTTCAGGGAAATTAATTGAATGAATTTTTGTTACGTCTCATGTGCTCCCTTCGATTTTTTTCTATCGACAGGCCTACAACAAATGACATGATAGATACTCAGAAATTTAGTGATAAAATATAAATCAACTCTGGTCTTATACAAAACTGATCATAAAGAACGAACCACCTAAATTTCGCTGAAATTCAATCGATTCCCTTGTCTTCCAATCGCGTCTCATATCAACGTGCCATACATCATTCTTGAGCTGGTATTCTCAGCTTCAAAATGAGATATGATAGACTTGCATCCTCTATTGTATTTGCTGAGCAGTGCTCAAAGTATAAACATCGCTCAATTTACAAATTGCATTTTTTCAATAGGAAAGCATTTTTTCTGAGCTCTCTTTTGGTCACACTGGTCACCAAAGTCGGTGAACTTATAAAAAATTAGCGATATCGTGAAGTTATCACAAAATCATGACCTTTTCGGTTGAAAATGGTTCTCACTTATTCATTAAAAATGTTCATGTTTGGTGTCTTCAGAATCCTTGCGATGTGAGGAGTGCGAATCTGCAAATTAAATTCATATAAGTTCAACAGTTCCTTTTCAGACTTCCTCAATATTTTTCTCATTTCCGCAAAAGTACACAAACAATGAATGTAAACAAACGGCAGCTGCTATGAGAGAACATGACATGCATTCGCCAATTTTCTTGTTTTGAACTTTCGTTCACCTTTCATGGTCTTTGTGCGCTTCAATCAATTCCCCGTCCAATTTGTTCTGACTTCCGACGATTTGATTTATTCGTTTTATTAATTGTATATTGATCATATAGACAACTATTTTAGCAGAGGTGGCACAAAAATTAACAGGGGGTCTGTATAGATTACTTTAGGTTGCTACTATGGATGCATTGCACTATTTAGGGAAAAACAAATTTACTCATACATACTGTAATGTAGATTTGCTTTATCTCCAAATCCGCCCGGATTTTGAACCGGATTTTCTGAAAATCCAGTAAATGCGTTTCCGGCCGGAATTAAAATTTTCAAATCCGGTGCACCCCTGACCAAGACCAGCGAAGCACTCTCCACGACCCTGTCATAATAAATCATTTCATGATGGCACAAATGTATCATTTCGACCTCTTGAAAGTCAGAAGCATTGAATTGTGACTCCGAGGTGGCATGGACGCAGCTGCTGTTGCAAGTTGAATGTGTTTGTACTTTAATTCAAACTTGAAATAAGCGCCGTTAATTTTATAATTACCTCAATCATATAAACATAGAAAAGGAAAACGACTGATACATGCCCACATTCACACACTAAGCAGCACAAGCACACATGATCATAGTAAGTCATTGACTTTTATTGTCCTCTTGATTCGATTTACCCGCATGACGCCTGAAGGTGTTATCTTCGCACCTGTCGAATCATTTCACGAATCGGCAATATCGGTGTTTGACATTTACAATGATCGCTCTATTAAACAATGTGAGAATACTTAAGTGGGAAATCGGACTGCTGTCACGAGAGAGCATGTTTGGACTGGTCCTAACTGCAAACCTTCTACTTTTTTTCATCAATGTGCAAACCGTGCACTGCGAAGCCGATGGCTTGGCATTAGCAGACATTCATGGATTCGCCTCTACAATCACCAAACCGAATATAAATGTACATGCATGGTGAACACTGAACCAACTGTATGCACATCGCAACTATAACAGTGTTTCGGAACTGAACATGGAGGTATCGGTTCATGAATCACATTCAAGTTTGGATTATGGAAAACGATGAATATTCAAAGAAAAAAACCGGGGATAATCCAACAATAGTCGAATTTTTTTGTTTAGCTTGCGACGTCATTATGGTCGCTGTCAGCTTGAACATCTGTGGATATAAGTTTCGGCGCACGAGTTTCCGCATGGGAACGAGACCGAAATGAGACTTTCACAGAATGATGTGCACCCTATGAGTATTATGAATCTGCGCGTCTGCCGAGTTCTATCTCGTTCCTCCTCTTGTCAGGCAAGATCAGAGAAAACACAGTGTTAAAATGCTTAAAAAAGGAAAACATAGCCAGACAGCGGTTTTCGGTAAAATGAGATTTTCTATGTTTTCTCTGATGAAATGAAAAGTAGCAAGTCCAAAGTTTTAGGATAGAATGTATTCATGTTCTTTCCTGTGATTAGTGTGTTGCTTCTGATAGGTGATGTATGCGAGATGTGGTTAAAATTGGCCAAAATGTCATCTTTGCCGACATTGAGAGACTTGCTTATTCTGAATGTGATGAGCTTGATAGACAAATGCGGATGAAATTATGAGTTCATGACTTGAAAACATTCCATTTCTAAAACTGTGTATTTAGACTTAGCACTTTTCACTTTATCAAAGAAAACAGAAAATCTCATTTTTACCGAAAACATTAGTCCTCAGCATCACATCGGATTTACATGTGCTTTCTTCGATTCAATCCGGCAAGACGCGGAACCGGGTAGAGCTCGGCACACGCGCAGCTTCGTAGTAGGCATAGGATGCGCATCACTCTGTGAACCCTCTCGGTCTCGTTCTCTCCTGTTCTTCTTCCTCGTTTAACGTCCACATTTTTCCATGTATGGGTCGGACGATTTAACGTTACTATTCCACCACACTGGGGGCTTGGCCGGTGCTGACACAGTCGGACTTTAATTTGGAAAACTGATCTTTTTGCCGTTCCTGACGACTTCCAATGACACTTCCGGGACTCGACCGCTGGACCGAAAGATCGATAGGCTAAGCACGTAACCATTGTGCCACGGAGACCACCTGCAAAAGCTTCATGCTAGCAGCCGTACTACATCCACTTTTCAAAAACGATGAGAGCTGCGAATCGCTGACTATACGAGAATTAAATACCCTTCATAGACGATTCTGAACTAATTACCAATTTTCGATGTCTGATCTGATTGAATATTTTCTTTCTCTGCCTATTGTATTCTGGTTTTCGAAAATCTGCAATTTTCCATCATTGATAAAATCGATCGAATTTTTGGATGGTCACATCGCATCATTTGTGATCATTTCTCACGAAATTTAAGATCGTCGTAATGTCCTAATCTATACTGTTTTTTACAAATGCATGTCCCATGGTCACCACCCATTGCATCATACACGGGTGCATTGCCTCCGCGCTCACTTCAATTAATCATTTTCTCTACTACATTCCTTAACTTCATGTCACTGGAATTCTTTTTCATACCTACAGTGTAAGCTGCACGAGTGCAAAATAGCTGCCATTTTTGCAAACGGTCACATATTCGTACCCTCTTAGGGATCCAATTCTGGCGCCAGTTGTCCTCTGTTTGTTTGCCGCGTGATTTATCGTCCCCTCTGCTATACATTCCCCTTTTTGTCCCTTCTACAAGCAGATTAGCAGTGGCGGCGGAGCCGGGGGGGCAGCGGGGGCAACTGCCCCCCCCAAGAAATATCATGGGGGGCAAGAGTATCTTCTTGCCCCCCCCCAAAATTTTCTAGGTGTATTAGGCCAGAAATATGTGGCGGATAGAGATGTCACTGAAAGTTGAAACTGTCATCTTCTGTCAAATATTGCGTTTATTTCATTTCTTGTCTGTCCTAATTATGTTTCAGCTATTTATTCCTTAAGTTAACTGGTTGGTGTCTATGACAGTCGTCTCTAATTTCTCCTCTTCAAGATGCAATGGTCTTCCCCAAAACGATGAATGAAAGTGCTAGCCAGCGATCAAAAACAGATAATGCCTCATCAGTTGACACCTGAGGAGTGACCCGCGCCTGGCGGGGATTGACCAAGACGGTAGGGCGGACCGGGGCTAGTTGTTACACGGGGAAAGTTGTTACAGTGGGCCTACAGTGAAAACTACAAAGCGAAATCTGACGCGTAACTAGCAAAAGATGAACCTTTATTGACGCATTATTCTGATTTAATTAACTAATTTCTGTATTTCTGAAACTATAATTTTTAAGTTAACATTTCAATCTCTAAAAGTTTTCATCAATTTTGTCTGTTAATAAAATTTCCGCTTTAATTCTTCATCTGCAGACGATACGGCAAGGGATATGATCAGGCCCGTAACTAGACGGGGGCCAGGGGGGGCCAAGCCCCCTGTAGAATCCTCAGCATCATCTTTATTTGTATCCAACTTCTGACTTCTGCATAATCTTAGTCAAATTTATTGAATGTATCAAATTATAGGGATTGATTAAGAGAAAACGTGAATAATCTAATTGTAGAAATCACTGTATAGAAACACAACCCTTCCCAAAATCCGATATTCAGCAAAGAATATTGAAAGAAGGTTGTATTTATTGCCTATTCACACATTTACGATTCTTGATTTACGTAAATCTATAAAAGTGTTCATTATGTTTGACTGTTAGTTAAGTTTCCACTTTCATCCTTCATCTGCAAACGATGCGGCACGGTGTAGAATGCAGTGATGATCTCATTGATAAACAAGTGAAATTAGTTGATTCTCTCCAACTTCCTGGGTCGGAATTTGATGGATCTTTGTGGATATTGCTTGAAAATTGGCGAAAAGTTCTGTATGTACATGTAGTCTTGCTTTTATTATCGATAAATGAAATGTTAAACATCTTTGTTTATGACATAAAGAGCGATTCAGCGAGAATCGTTTGCGGACTTCCTGCTGAGCTGACACAAATGGATATTTTGGAATGCAATGTTTGACACCTGTTAAAATCCATTAATTGAAGAAATGAGGTAAGTCTGATCCGTGCGCAAATGTTTATGGCTGCATTTTCCAATCAACATGGCTAGGGTAAGTTTCTCAGGTTTCATTTGTTCACAGAAATATGGCTTGACTTCTAAGCACTTTGTTCGCAGCTACAGATTCAATTTATCATATTGACTTGATTCAGTTTGTCGTCCATAACTCATCTCAGTTATCTCTTAATTGAACAGTAAGTATATCTATGAGCAACTTGTACTTTGAATGAAATGAAATGATGAAATCTCAATCAAGGTCGGTGATTCAATTTTCGGTATGGAGTAACCTCCACAGCGGCACCAGAGCCCTGTCGCTGCGTCGTTTCTGGTAGCAGATTCGACTTACTTCGACGTGGCAACCCTCGGCCACGGGTACCATTCCTGGGTGGTTGTCTTTGGTGGGAATGCGTTAGAGTAAACGCTAACGAAGCAGTCGGAGGAAGAAAAACTCACGGGCTTAGATGCATCACTGACTAGGCCATCAGAAGTAGGATGTCCCCTAGATAAGTTTGGCCACCTTAATAAATTAGTATATTTTTTCCGCCCCTACCTTGATCGGATGACCTGTCTGGGGGTAGTGTTGAATGCAGCGACTTCGACAGTCAGTGAATCTAGCAGGTACCCTGATCGAATCAACCATTCGAGAAGGACCGACCTGATAGATGAGACGGAAGTTTAATGCTGCACTCAATTCGCCAGCACTCCGATCGTGAGAGGGTGGTTCCTTCTCACCTTGAGGGTAGTTAGGTTAGGAATTAAGGACCAATACCTACTTGCAAAAATACACAAATGAATCCTTCCACACATCATGATCCGTTATCTAAAATGCATGAGTTAGTAAAAGTATAACAATTTATCTGAACATTACCTGTAATAGGCTTATCTGAGGTGTGTAGCCAAGACGTAACCTCTCTGAGAAAATCTCATTGACGGAAGAGTCGATTGCTGATTAATACGCCTACTAAGGAACAGTTGGATCAGATTACGTCAAAAAAAACCGTCAAAAGGTGTTATAGAGATAAGTGAATCAAGACGAAATCTGTTGTATGTTTTGTTATTGTAATTCCCAGGTTCGTTAAGGTCACATAGATTTATCTTAAAATTTTTGATGATTCAACGAAGCATGGAAATAATGTACATGTACATAATTGGCATATCAGCAATTACTCAGCAGTCATGTATGTGAAGTACGCAGTCTTTATTTAAAATATACATTTCATATTTCAGCCCCGGTCTCCCCTAATGATGTAAACACTGGTTTCTACTGGGCGCGGCCCCTGCCTGTCCTTCTGGTCAAATTTTTTACAGTGAAATGTTCTTATGAATTTTATGTTCATGCTCCTCTAAAGCTGTAGCTAACTGATTATCTGGGCGCGGCCCCTACCTGTCCCTTCTGGTCAAATTTTTTACAGGGAAATGTTCTTATGAATTTTTTGTGTATGTTCCTCTTAAGCTGTAGCTAACTGATTATCTGGGCGCGGCCCCTACCTGTCCCTCTGGTCAGATTTTTAGCTAACTTGAATAAGGGCGCGTCCCAAGGGAAGTGCTGCCCGAATTTATTTAGAATATCACATTCATGTTTTGATGTATCCTTCAATATAATTTTTATTTGGAGGAAATGAATCCGCAACATCCTCACAAAAGAATAACCGACTTTTTCCTACCATCCTCTTCAAAACGGCCGCATTCTATGACTGATGAATCCAGTAGTAGTCTGAATCTGGAGACGACAGGAGTTGATTCGACCTTCGATAAGCATTCTGATGAACCACCTGCTAAGAAAAGCAGAATTGCTACTGTTCCTGAAACGGAAAGACAAGATGTCCCCTTTCATCCTCCATCCTCCTTTGAATTTACTCGAACTAATGGACGTCGGTGTTCTACTGCTCATTTTACTAAACATTCTTGGCTACATTACGATAAGGCAAGCGATCATGTCGTATGTCATGTCTGTAAGCGCAGCACTGGAGAAGCAACTTCTTAAAAGGACTGACTTCAGAGAAACTGCATTTCTAACTGGATTCAAGAAGTGGAAGAAGGCTTTTGATAGATACAAGGATCATGAAAAGTCTGAAATACATAGACTGGCAAATGAAAAGACAATTGGTCAATGGGAGTTTCTGTTGTTACTCAATTGAATAGCGCACATGAAATAGAACAACGTAGAAACCGTGTAGCCTACCTGGAAGTTATCAGAAATGTAAGGTTACTCGCAATGCAAGGAATGGCTTTAAGAGGTCATAATGATCATAATGTTTCTGAGAAGCATAGTAACCTGATGTCGTTTCTGGAAGACAGAGCAGAAGACTTACCGGAACTGGCTGACTGGTTAAATCGGCGCGAAAATTATTTGAGCCACGATATCCAAAATGAGCTTTTACAGATAATGGCTCATAAGATTCAAAAGGGATCTTCTTTCACAAGTACGAGACAGTCCCTACTGTTCTGTTATTGCTGATGGAACAACAGATATAAGTGGCAAAGAGCAATTTTCATTGTGTATCCGATTCGTCAATAGTGAAGATCTGAAGCCAACCGAATATTTTCTCGGCTTTGTTGAGGCACCAAACAGCACTGAGAAACTCTGTTCCGGTAATTAAAGATGTTTTCCTTCGCCTTGGAATCGACTGGAAGAGCTTAGATGGCAGTGCTTTGATGGTGGAGCAAACATGAAAGGACGATTCAACGGATGCCAAGCTCATATTCGTCGGTCACAACCGCTAGCAAGCTACATCCACTGTTGCAATCACTCCTTGGATCTACTCTAGTCGAAGAAGCAAAAGAGGTAAATATTGAAGCAAATGTATGAATTTTTTCGTCTTTTATTGATGCTATTTCATTATTTTATCATTAATATTATATAAGTATAAGTAGCAATCATATACGTAGACAAATTATTAAGCTATAGCTATTATACCTCTATACTTCTAGTTGCTTTTTGCGCTTCAACCTTTTATCTAAAAAAAATAGTGACCTTAAACATATTTTTTCAAAAGGAATTGTATTCTAATGTTACTTACATTTTGTTACATATCCACCCTAATGTCATGTTTTCATTCTTTTCTTTGCTTAGAATATTCCGTTTTCAGCAAAGTTTTTGTCCTGAAAAATATCTTTCTTAAAAACGTCCTTAAATTGATTTACTATTTCAAATGTTGATTTCAAATGTTCACATTTTTTTATGACAGAAAGTTACTCATCATTCCTTTAGAATGTATGAATTCATATTTCATATAAATTATTAAGAATTATCGTCTATTGCAGATTTCCATGATATCCGACGCCTTAAACTGTGTCCGTGATATTGCTTCGTGCCTGAGATCTTCTGCGTCTAGACTTGACATATTCAATAAATATGTTGAGGATTCCAGCACTGAACAAATTAAGAAAACCCGGCGGTTATCTATATGCCTTACACGTTGGACGGTAAGGCACAAGGCTTTCGTTCGCTTCATTGAACATTATGATGCAGTGGTTATTACAATAACTGATCTTGCTTCTTCGAAATCTACGAAACCAGATATACGTACCAAGCTGCGAGGGTTACCAATCATATTTGAAGAAATTTGAAACAATTTTCGCTATGAGATTGTGTGACGAAATATCTGATTTCAGTTTGTCCAATCTGGAATACATATTGACACAAAATCAATATGACGAGAAGACACTCAAAGAACTCCTTGGGATTCACTCCAGTGGTTTCGACGTCCCTATGTTATCGCACAACTTCGACTATTAACCAACATTGGGAAGTCATAAAACCGTACCTATCATCGAAGCACTGAGAAAGCTGGACCGACAGTCAGGAATATGCAATCGGAGTGTGTCAAACTAAGCAAACTAGTGATGGCTGCTCCAACGTCGGTTGCAACTGCCGAGAGGTCATTTTCGCACCTACGGTAAATAAAAAACTATCTCAGGTCGACTATGGGACAAGCTCGCCTAACACATTTAATGATTATTCATTTGTTCCGTGCACAGTCGCGGAATCTGAATGAGGAAATACTCAAAGAGTTTGTGAGCAGATGCCCACAGAGGAAATCTGTATTTGGCAATTGTCTAAAATAAAGACAAACATCAAGCCATTATGAAGATCATTTTTAATTGAATCAATGTACATATACAATGTTCCTTCAATTCAAATTTCAACAATAGTACGTTTGCATTAGCCTATAGTAGCCTAAACAACTGTAAGCAACTGTGTGTGTATGATTTAAGGGTAAAATACATGAAAACTGCGATAGTAGAGTTTGAATTTACCGGGAAAAGCGTGCCTTAACCATGATATAAATACCCATAGACAGTTTAAACTGAAAAATATTTGCTGATATATTATGTTTAACAAGATGTCCTTCAGAAGGTTGAAAGAAATATTTGTAAACAGCCCTTTGATGTACCGTATACACATGAACATACACAAATAAGCCCAGATAAATAATTGAATAAACAACAAAAAACGTTCAAGTGAAATTCTCATTAACAACCGCTGCCCCCCCCCCCCCAACAGAAAAAGCGCTCCGCCGCCCTTGCAGATTAGTGAGTGTCATGTGCATTATATAACTCCACGAAGACATTGATTGATTGTGCGTAAGTGAGATTGTCATCGCCATATGCACAAATTAGAATATGTCCTTCATTCCATGTGCATGTTGTAATTCTTAATCTTAATCAACAAACGCCTAGTAATTAGGTGTTAAATAAAGAATTAATTGGGAATCATATTACTTGATCAAAATTATCATGTGCACAGTTTCTAAAAAACGATTGAAACGGAGTAAGAAAGATGATAAAAAACGTTGTTTAAACAGAGTAGCTATGTTGCAGGTCAGGCCACTCCAGCTGTATCATTAACAAAATTCAAATTTGTGGTAATGCTACAATGCAGGGATGTGGAGTCGGAGTCGGAGTCCTGGAGTCCTATCATTTTTGCTGGAGTCGGAGTCGGAGTCCTATCAAATGATAGGACTCCGCACTCCGGCCTATAACTAGACCCAAAATAATATAATTTAAGCAAATCATTTATTCTCGGGCATATAGCTGTCATTGTTCTGATGTCAACTTTCTCCGTCAAACAAAAGTACAGAGACACTTCTGCAAGCAAAAGCTTGTAATAGTTGAGGGAATGAACCGTGATAGTGAAAAAAGGATTGTCTTTTCACTCAGTGATTTAGTAGAGAAGACAAGCCTTCCTTCCTAGCCTCGATCACACCTGCGCACCAAAGGTCACATCAGAGACAAAAATGAAATACTGGTTTGTTTGAGAACATTGCCTCTTACCCCCACGCTAATCGTGTGTGATGGCTCCTCCAAAGTGCATATTAAATTCGAAAGTGTACTCATATTTTTTGGAGAAGGATGGGGATTTTCGTGCCTGATAGAGACTGGAGAAAATCCGTGTGAAGCACACATCAAGAAGATGGGAGGAGCCGAGTCGCATGCATCTAACTTAAAGCGACATTTGATCAGCTTTCATCGAAAATGATTGATAATTGATGCAATGATCACTAAATATCGATTCAGGTAAGCCTATAATGATCTGTGATGTAGGTTACCAGTTAAGTTTTCAAAAAACTAAGGATATATACTTGCCACCCGGAGTCGGAGTCGTATCAAAAGCCGGAGTCCTATCAACCCCGGGAGTCGGAGTCCTATCAAAATGATAGGACTCCGCATCCCTGCTACAATGTTATAAAATAATGGTGTAAAATTGTTTATTCACATGCGCGGTGCACCAGTGTGAGCAGGTGCAGCTACCGCACAGCCCTAGTTTTACACTGTATTATGTATATTACTATTATAACTTAAAATAATCTTTCTTTATTCTTCTTTCTTCGTTGCATTTGCAATTATTTTTAGAATTGATAAAATCTCGCGCCTAATTCTTGGCAGTTATGTCTTTGTTTTTCTTCTGGTTTCGTAAGCTCCGGTTTACAATGACGATATGTATTGCTTATAAGAGTGATGATGCTAATGTTATACTGAATCGCAAGCACACCTGTGTAATGACTCAATCTTATTTCTGATAGCATTTCTATACTCAATAGAGGAGCAGTAGATAGCGGTAAGATATAAATTGACTTTTTTATAGGCTAATAACCTTTCTCATGACAAAATTCCAACCGGATTTCTTGCCGGGTGTGAAATGAGTTGCGTCTAATATGTAAATATGTATTCTATTAGTAACTGTTTTTTTATTTTTTTGTTAATTTAAATCACCATTGAAGCATGTTTCTGTAAAGATCACATCAACATCTTTTTAGAAGACTGAAATGAATGCACTTTATATCTTTTTACGGAGAATATTTGACATTGGCATCATGTCCAAGTTTGCATTTCACGTAGGAGAACATGCAAACTTAGTCCTAAACAGCAGAGTCAACAGTGAGCAGATATCACAATATTTACTTCTTCTTCGAATTGACTTCATTGATGCTTTCATATTGAAATGCGCTAATTTATACTTGTTGTCATATTTTTTACAGGTTGAATCTGGAAGAGCAGATGTTGTCATACATCATGCTTCGTTTCAGCTCCTGACAAACAAATATGATGACAATTTACATATTGATAAAACATGCGTAGATAAACTGTGTTGTCAAGCGAGAAATAGTACTTTGGTAGTCATAGGAACTTCTCCGTCTCTGTCAGAGGCAAATTAGATACATCCGATATGCATTTTAACTGCTATTTTACGCTTGCAAACCGCCATAAATATCTTTCCAAAACCTTTCTTGCCTTTTTTAGTATTGCATTTTAGGGCTGTCCATCTTCGGTTTCTTAATAGTCAGGTATGTTAGTCGAATGGTCAATGACTATGCTTGCCTATGTTTATATTTGCTATAATGCCATAATTGATTCTTGGTTCTTGTGGCTTTTCTAATTGCATGATTTCATCCTCATACTTGCGTCAATTGCTTACTTAACAGCGTAATTGAATCTCTTGTAATTGATTGCATTTAAAAGCTACGCCATACTTCTTGAATTTGAAATTTGATACTTTCATGTTTCTTTAAGATAATTGCCGGTCTTACACTATATTTCTTCTCCCAGACCATTCTAAGGTTGATTTCCCTGGAAAAGCATGTCACGCTTATATCGTTAACATCAAATGGTCAACTTTTTCTTCTTCCACGAGATGTTTTCGGCTTACGCCAAGATTCAAACTGAAGGTACAGTGCTGTTATATCGAGGCTTCTGGATTCCAGAATAATACCGCATATCAGGTTCGTGCTGCATTTGTGTTGAGATTTAAACTGATATAAAGATTTAAACCGTGGAGTCTAGAAGTATTTATTTGTCTTTCTTTATCCTAGGAAATTTAGTATTGGTAGTTCTCTGATTTACATATTCCGATGAGCAAGTTTCGCCATACTTTTCTTCGAAAAAGTTACCGGTTACCGAAAAAGCTACCTGGTGCCCAAGCTGCGTGCTAAATGAATATTCAGCATTGCTGTTTGTAAAGTAATTGCAATTGCTTCTCAATTGCATGGCTAAAAATGCAATTGATTACATTTGTAAATTACTCGTCAGAAGATGTGATCAATTGATTTCATTACTAATTACAGTAATTGTAATTGAAATTGCCTACTTGTTATTGCAATTGCAATTACGACACAAGTCTTGTCATCCTTTATCACGCATAGCGATTATTATGCGCTCTACTGATCAACATGACATTCAACTCTTGTTTAATTTCATAATCATTGTCAGAACGAGGGTTCGTATAGCTTGGCCCATTGCGCAAATATGCAAGATCATAGTAAATTGTCATCAATATGAAGAGATACGTTTCTTTGATATGCTGAAATCTGCTGCTAATTTTTATCTTATTTACTGCAAAGTAGTGTGATTATGTAGCTCCAAGCCTTGATTAAACTTATTTCATAATATAAAAGGGCTGTACGTGGTGGGTAGTTTCTGTTTATATTTCAAAAGTAAGAGTGTGTCTGAGGCAAAAGGGACTTGCCCATCTTCTCTTATCATCTGTTCGAATCACCCGACGCTGAAGAACACATTTTTGTTTGCTGATATCTGTTGAGTTGTCGCTCCTGTCGGTCGGTCTTAGGCTTGATCGGTATCAACATGATCATTCGATGTGCGTCAATGCTTCCTGGAGGGTCACAGATAAGCACACGGCTCGAATTCTCAGTAATATGTTCGGGGATGACATGTTAAGAAAGTGTTCAAATCGAGCGGTGCACCTCTTTTCGATGTGTCTGAGCTCCGCTTATCCCGCTCTCATTCTTTAATGCTCAGTGTTAAGTATAAGAATACAGAGTGTGCCTATTTTAAATGTCTTTAGGTTTGACCTGATCGATGTTTGAACCCAGGGCTCCCGGACGCGGAGCGAACACTTTACCACAAGGTCACTATGCCGTGGCTATGTTAAATGCTCGCTCTGTTCAATTGCAGTGAATCTAGAGGTTATGCAAGAATAAAAGTGCAAGGAGCAGCTTGTGTCTGCAAGTCACATAAGAAGTGCATGAGATGATAATAAACGACGGTCGAAAAATTCAGAAAAGTCATCAAAAAGTAATGATCCAAGTAATAGCAAAAGTAAAGACAAAGTAAGAGACCGGCTTGCGTCACAGAATTGCGACTCGTGGTATTATGTCTGAATTTTGATATTGAATAAAATGACATCAATAATCAAAACTTCGAGCAAGAAATTATAAATTGGATTTCGTAACTGACGGTTGTGGAAATCGATTACGACATGAAGAGCGTTTCATTGAATTATGTAATGATCCAAAGGTGGACACGGTATCATTTCATGAGTGAATGCTCACTACCTGTGCATGTACCTATCCATAGAGTTTGTATCTGGTTTTATCTGCCTGTCATTTTAATAGAAAATGTTCAAAATCAAATTTGATTCATCACACGTAGTGATGAGCCCCTTAAGTTTTGTTTGCAACAATATGTATTTTGTGTCATAATGTATTTCAAACACAAACTGCTATATGCCATATTTGAATACCTTATTTAGCACAATTCGAATCATGTGAATTTCTCGTAAGCAACACACGCTTACTTTTTATCACGGAAAGCACATCCCTGATTGTATATTCGAGCTTTGCATATCCAAAAATTGTTCGTGTAAAAATGCCGCACAGAAAATGAGCAAATCTGAATAAAAGCTGAGAGAAAATTTAAATCATTATTTGCATGCGAGTTTATGATTATTAAAATTACACGAAAAATTTCAACACCTGTCGGCATACTAGCTCCTGATGGTCGTAAACAACATTGTGATGGTTGTGGCGAAGTTGAAGTCTTTTACGATGACTGAACGCCTAAAAGGGGAGGAAAGAAACATTCCCACATAGAAACATAGGTCTATGACATCAGCCTACGCGAAGCTCAAAGAAACGGATTCATTTCAAGAATGACTTTGCTCTGGGAGACCTAGCTTAAGAGGATAAAATTCAAATTCACGAAATCTTACAATAGTACAGCTTAACATCACTTCGCAAAGCAACGTCGTTGACTGAGATTATGGAGCACTACTCCATAAAGCAATGGAGAAAAACTTGCGCAGCATGAGATTTTATTTTCTCAACAACTATAGGTCTACGAAGTTGATAAAATGGCGCGGATTGCGATGTGTAGTGGTTTTCATGAACTCATTCATTCTGACGACGAATTTTTGACTATGCAGTGATTTTTTCTATAGAAGATGATTCGACTCTTAAAACTTAATTAATTAACTTAATTAGACTCTTAAGCGAATTTATGATTATTCAAATTAAAGTCCTTTGATTTTTGTACTTTTTGGGATGTCCTAAAGATCGCTTGTATTGGGAAAGACAATAACAAAAACCAGCTTCTTCAATTCATAGTAAAAGAAGTTTCGGCTAAATCACTCTTGAAACTCTTGATGTCTTGACTTTAAGACAGTTTTGAACTTCACCGTCATGAGAGCAATTACTTCGAACATTGTTGGTAATGTTTTGAGTATTACTTTTTCATAGGAAAGTGTTACATCGCCTATATATGTTGAATATGTAAGTAACTGGCACTAGCTAATGACTTCACAAAGGCATAGTTGATACTTAAAAATAATTGCCCATTGAAGAAACGGTACTTCTATTCCTCCCCCCCCCACATTTTTCAAGTTTTCCAAAATCATCAAATTTCGCCAAAGTTAGTCACATTGGGTTTAGAATAGACTTGATCTGTCACTGAGTGACACTGCAACACGACTGAGAAGTCCTACTTGAACCCTGGGATGAAGGATTGGTCCCTTGGATACTCAGTTAGAATACAAGGTACAGCTGTGATCATGAACTTCGTGTGATTGTTGTCTGCAGACAAATGACAGGCAGTTGTCTAATTCTGAGGCTGTAAATGTTCTACAAGTCAGACAAGAGGAGTTTTACACACTCAACGCTATGCGACGTTAGTGAGAATTAGTAGGAGCAAGAGAAGATAGTTGACGATGCAATACTTCCGGGTGCCAACAACAGAAATGTAGAGGGTAAAGAATAGAAGTACTAGAACTTCTAACTTCAGGTTTTTTTCAAAATGTTTGACAGATATATTTTAAGATAGTGAGTGATACTTAACATTGAATATTGCTGCAAGCAAAACGTAGGGGTCTCATCATTACGTATGATGAATGAAATTTGAATTGGAACATTTAATTTCGAAATGACAGTGGGTTAAAACCAGGTACAACAGTGGTTCTCAACCTTTTTTGGCCGGGGCCCAAATCCTGGAATCCCGGACCTCGGCGCGGCCCAACCGACGAAAATCCAAAATGGGTGGTCAAAAATAAAAAATGGGTAGTATTTCCACAACGCTTTATTTATTTGGCCATAACATGGTCATTACTCAGTAGTCAGTAAAAATTGGTTGTTAGTGCGCTCCCTGGTGCTGCTTCATAGCTGCAAGCCGCTCAAACCTCGGCTTGATCGTGGTAAGCGCGAGCCTCATGTCGTTTCCTGGCTGCAGCCTTCCCCGGTATTTGGTTTTTATGACCGTGAGCGCTGAAAACCCCTGTTCTGCGAGGTACGTGGTAGCGAAGGGCAACAGGGACTTCATTGCTTCTCCTGCCAGCGTCGGTTTGCTCCTCATCAGCGAAGCCCAAAAGTTGCCCAATGACTTTTCTTTGAATTGCTGCCGCAACACGTAGTCGTGCTGAACCTCGATGAGTTCTTCCTGTACTCCAGGACTGTCCGGCGCGTCCTCGACTTGCAGTCAAATGGCTGCCGCACCCAACTGTGCAGCTTGACATCAATGGGCGGAAGATACTCCTCGAATTTCACGGCCAGCTTTTCCAGGTGGGCTGAGGCCAATTTTCTGGCGTAGGCCGCGTCGTCGTCCGACGAGTCTTCGAGCAGTAGATTGAATGTGGGAAGACCGCTGTTCTATTGGTGTCAACTTTTTTGCTGCCATAGCATCAGCTTCTGCTTGAATGCCAGCAGCTTCTCGGTGAGGTCGACAACATTTGTGTTTCTACCTTGCATCGAGCTGTTCAAGATGTTCAGTTCCCCAAACACGTCTTGCAAGGTACGCGGCCTGCAACAGCCACCTCGGATCGTTGAACTTCGCTGCTAAGTTGTGTTTTCTTCTCGACAAGAAACATCTCCACCTCCGTCCTCAGCTCCACGACTCTCGCGAGCACTTTTCCCCTTGAGAGCCAGCGGACTGAAGAGTGATACAGCAGATGCACATGCTCTGCCCCCACTTCTGCACAAAGCTTGGCAAAAATCCGAGAGTTCAGCGCCCGCGCATTGATGAAGTTCACCACGTCAACAACGTCCTTCATGACAGCGCTCAGCTCGCCGCCCAACTCTTTCGACGCCAAGTTCTCTCTGTGCACCATGCAATGCACAGAAAACCACGTCTGGCTGCACTTGCTTCACGCGGCCGTAAAACCCTTGGAAGGGTACCAAGCATCGCAGGTGCGCCGTCAGTGGTGATACTGAAGCAGTTTTGCCAGCTCAGGCCCTCGTCACAGAAGAACTGGTCGACACAATTAAAGATGTCTGCTCCTGTTGTCGTTGTCTCCAGCGCGTGGCAAAACAACATCTCTTCCACCAATTCGTCGTTACGTCGGTACCTCACATACACCACAGCTGTGGATCGTTGCTCGTGTCCGTACTTTCGTCCAGTTGAATACCGAACTTCCCGGCGGCTATCATTTCCTGCACGACCTGTTCTCCAGCACATCCGCCGACATCTCAGCAATGCGCCGTCTGATTGTGTCGTTGGACATGGGCACGTTCGAAACCTGAAATGTGAATGTCTATGTTTGCATGCGTCATTTATAGCCAACGTAGGTATACGTACCTTCTTCGCAGCTGCGTCTTCTTCGAGAATTTTCAGACGTCGATGATGGCTGGCTTTACGAATCTTCGGCCATCGTATGTGCAACCTTCTTGCGCGCCATCTCCACGCAACGTCGAAAGAAGCGAGCGGTCAAGTTTTTCTGCAATATGACGGCCGGATTCGACGCCGACGTCAGTCTCCCACCGTCTGACCCTGCCCTCCAGCGTTTTGAAGTAGTCCAGCTCTGTAGTAATACAAAACGACATAATTTTATTATAATTATATTTAATATTATACAGTGCTGATCAAAAAAAACCGACCACTTAAACTTGATCAATTTTAATCGCTTCTCCTGCCTTCAATATTTGTCGTACAGCAACGAGATATACATCATTCGAAAGAATGACTTTCCACAGATTCAAATGAGCTATAATTTGTTAACATCCGTTGCCAAATGTCTTGACCACAGTCCAAAAACGAAAAAAACGCATTTTTTTCAACGGCGTTTAATTGATATTAGATCTCAAAATTTCAGAATAATTTTTATACCAAAATGTGTAGAATTTAATAAGCTTTAATATGATATATCATTTATTAAAATCGGTTCATAAATAAAAAAGATAATTATTTGGTAAAAATTATGAATTTTAACTTCAAATCAATTAATTTTCCTTTTGCCCAGATGAGTCATATAACTGACGCCAAATGTCTTGTTTCATACCTGTATGCTCGAAAACTTGTTTTCTAAACAATAGCATTATTACCTCTTCAACGTTATTAAAACCGTAGAAAAATATTATGCAGTGTTTTATGCAAATCAATAAAGAAATGAAATTAACAACTTTAAGTAAAGGAAAATTAATTGATTTGAAGTTAAAATTCATAATTTTTACCAAATAATTATCTTTTTTATTTATGAACCGATTTTAATAAATGATATATCATATTAAAGCTTATTAAATTCTACACATTTTGGTATAAAAATTATTCTGAATTTTTGAGATCTAATATCAATTAAAACGCCGTTGAAAAAAAATGCGTTTTTTCGTTTTTTGGACTGTGGTCAAGACATTTGGCAACGGATGTTAACAAATTATAGCTCATTTGAATCTGTGGAAAGTCATCTTTCGAATGATTATATCTCGTTGCTGTACGACAAATATTGAAGGCAGGAGAAGCGATTAAAATTGATCAAGTTTAAGTGGTCGGTTTTTTTTGATCAGCACTGTATTTTCAATCAGACTTACCTTTATCTTCGAGTGCTGGGTGCTTCGAGCGCAGATGACGGAGAAGCTTGCTCTCCTTCAAGGCTTCGTTCGACAACACCTCGAACAGACCACACATTGTGGCTTCGATTCACCGCTGCTGATGATTTCCGTAAACCCGAGGCCGAGGAATGCTTCTTTATATGTGCGCTTCGGCATTACACAGCCACACGTCTAGAACGAAGACAGCCTAACTCAGTGTGTGCACGCAGACAGCGCAGCGGTTATTAGCAGTTGTAGCGACAGCGTAGCGGTTATCGCGTGGTCCAGTCAGCCAATCACATCACCGCTCAGTCAGCCAATCACAGACAGGCAGGATTGATTGGCGGCGGGAATCACATCACCGCTAGCCGGCCGCGGCCCATCTGGGAGGGCTCCGCGGCCCATCTGGGAGGGCTCCGCGGCCCATGTCTGGGCCGCGGCCCATAGGTTGAGAACCACTGAGGTACAAACTTTATGGACACCCTGTATATCAAAATTTACGACAAGAAGTGGCGCCTTTGCTACAGCTGTAGCAGTACAGTTATATTTAATAAATTAATGAATATTTTAACTTCAAAGCTGGGAAAACCACATCAAACTTTCTTGTGAACTACAGAAAACGACTTGTGAACGATGACTATAGAGAACGTTAACCAGTGAACATAATGAATCTTCTTGTCAGACAGGATCACAGAAAAACACATGCTGATCCAATATGAAGCAGATTGACGTTTTTGGCAAAAAATGTTATTTTCTGTGTTTTCTCTTATCAACTAAAAAGTATGAAGTCTAGAGCCATAATTTTCGACATGTTATGTCTGCTGGTCATTTCCAATCGTGTGTATGTGATACTATCATGCTTCTGATTGGCGATGTATGTGAGAATGTGGCTTAATGTGGACAAAGTGGGTCAACATGTTGGTGTTTGCCGATAGTAGGAGGCTTGCCAAATCTGAATGTGTGTAGCTTCATAGATAAATGCTCATGAACTTGATAAGTAATGACCTGAAGACATTTCCATGTAAAAAATTGTGGCTCTAGGCGTAGCACTTTACAGTTGTTAAGAGAGCATACAGAAAATCTCATTTTTGCCAAAAACTGTAATTTGCGTCCCATTGGATTGTCATGTTCGCTAGGCATAGCTTCGTAGTAGGCATAGAATGTGCATCATTCTGTGAAAGTCCCGTTCCCTGCAGAAATTCGTTCTTGCTGCTTGACTATTTAATGCTATGCACTTTCGAGGGTGAAATTAACGTGGTACATAAGACGTACATAACCAGTTGTCAGCTATGATCGGGATCATTCTGTTCAAGGGATGATAATTTATGAAATAGTCCCTAACCAAGATCATTTTCGAAGTACTAACTGCTGTGAAATTGTGAAAACACTTCGGGTACGTTAGACCAGGGATGCGGGGGCTGATAGGACTCCGACTCCGGGTTGCAAGCCTAGTTTTTGAAAAAAATGGTAACCTACAGCATAGTTCATTATGGGCTTACCTGAACTTATGTTTAGTGATCATTCCTGTATCAATTATCAATCATCAATCATTTTCGATGAGTCCATCAAATGTCGCTTTAAGTTGGATGCATGCGACTCGACTCCTCCCATCTTTCTGATGTGTGCTTCACACGGTTTTTCTCCAGTCTCTAGCAGACAGGAAGATACACCACTTCTTCAAAAATATGACTACACTTTCCATTTCAATATGCACTTTGGAGGAGTCATCACACACGATTAACGTGAGGGTAAGAGGTAATGTTCTCAAACAGACTAATATTTCATTTTTGTCTCTGATGTGACCTTAGGTGCGTAGGTGTGATCGAGGTTAAGAAGGGCTTGTCTTCTGTACTAAATCACTGAGTGAAAAGACAATCCTTTTTCACTATAGCGGATCATTCCCTCAACTATTACAAGCTTTGCATGTACTGCTGTCTCTGCACTTTTGTTTGACGCAGAAAGTTGACAGTGACAGCTATGCACGAGGATAAATAATTTGTTTGTATTTTACTTCAGGTCTAGTTATAGGCCGGAGTCCGGAGGGACTCCGACTCCGCACCCCTGCGTTAGACTCATTTACTTTTACAGGTAAATATTTATTTTATTGGCTATCGCTGCTTACTTTGGAATATTGATTGATTATCTATTTACTCACATAAAACTGCGGTCCATACTCATGCCTGATGAGTTGTAAAATTCTAGTGGACTCATTTGAATTCTATAATTTTGATAGAAAGCAAAGTTGATAATCAGTTTTGAAAATTCAATCCGAGAGACAGTTTAGGAGATTCAAGCACAATACTTATATTCTGAGAGTAGTACTGCATCTTCTGAATATTATCTCTGCGTTGTCATAATGTTACTATTCCTTTAATAGTCCGGCAGCCAGAACGAGTTTCTGCAGGGAACGAAGCCGAAAGTGAGACTTTCACAGAATGATGTACACCATATACCGACTACGAATCGGCACGTCTGCCGAGTTCTAGTGAGTTCCTCTTCTTGTCAGACAGTATCAAAGAAAAACACATGTAAATCCAATGGGACGCAGATTGCAGTTTTTGGTTATAATGAAATTTTCTATGTTTTCTCTAATTAAGCGATAAGTACTAAGCTCACAGTCTTAATTTTTGGCATTGAATGTCTTCAGGTCATTTCTTTTCATCTTCATGCTCCCCTGTCTATAAAACCAAACACATCTAGATTTGGCGAGCCTCTTAATGTCGGCAAACACAAACATTTTGAGCAACTTTATCCACATTCAACCACATTCTCGCATACATCGCCGATCAGAAGCATAATATCACGTGCACATCATAGGAAATGACGTGAAGACATTCCATGTCAAAAATTATGACTTATCGCTTAATCCCTTAGTACTTATCGCTTAATTAGAGAAAACATAGAAAATTTCATTTTAACCAAAAACTGCAATCTGCGTCCCATTGGATTTACATGTGTTTTTCTTTGATCTTGTCTGACAAGAAGAGGAACTCACTAGAACTCGGCAGACGCAGCGATTCGTAGTAGGCATAGGGTGTACATCATTGTATGAAAGTCTCACTTTCGTCCTCGTTCCCTGTAGAAACTCGTTCTGGCTGCCGGACTACAACGCCCGTTCAGACAGAGCACGGTTTTATGGCTATTTTCTGCCGAGCTAAATGGCTTCTCAGCGTTAAGCCGCAGATGGCGTTCACACGCAGCTCGGTTGCCGAGCTCTCAAATTGGTCTCAACCCATTTCAACAACAGTTTTCCATTCTAGAAAAAACTTTTTGCTTCTGATTGCAAAATGAATGATACCATCGCATTCTCCATAACATTTCGATCCAAACGACGTCCGTTTCGGTGATTTTGGTCAAGTATCAAGAAAACTAGATCAAAGAAATCACTTGATAACAAGTGACAGTTAACAGACGCTTATTACCAAAGTCATTATTTACGATTGTACTCGATCTACCAAACCGATTCATGTGATCTACACTGCAAATAAATCGCAGTAGCATAATCAATCTGATGAGGGTAAGGATTTCCTAATTTCATAAATTTCAATGTTTTGTTATCATAGTTTCACAATTCACGTTCAAAGTTAAAAGTACGGCAGCCAGAACGAGTTTCTGCAGGGAACGAGGCCGAAAGTGAGACTTTCACAGAATGATGTATACCCTATGCCTACTACGAATCGCTGCGTCTGCCGAGTTCTAGTGAGTTCCTCTTCTTGTCAGACAGTATCAAAGAAAAACAGATGTAAATCCAATGGGACGCAGATTGCAGTTTTTGGTTAAAATGAAATTTTCTATGTTTTCTCTAATTAAGCGATAAGTACTAAGCCCACAGTCATAATATTTGACATGGAATGTCTTTAGGTCATTTCCTATGACGTGCATCTGCTATTATCATGCTTCTGATCGGCGATGTATGCGAGAATGTAGTTGAATGTGGATAAAGTTGCTCAAAATGCTTGTGTTCACCGACATTAAGAGGCTCGTCAAATCTAAATGTGTGTAGGTTAATAGACAGGGGTGCATGAACATCATAGGAAATGATCTGAAGACTTCTATGTCAAAAATTGTGACTGTGGGCTTAGTACTTTTCGTTTAAACAGAGAAAACATAGAAAATTTCATTATAACCAAAAACTGCAATCTGCGTCCCATTGGATTTACATCTGTTTTTCTTTCACTCTGTCTGACAAGAAGAGGAACTCACTAGAACTCGGCAGACGTGCCGATTCGTAGTAGGCAAGGGGTGTACATCATTGTATGAAAGTCTCACTTTCGTCCTCGTTCCCTGCAGAAACTCGCTCTGGCTGCCGGACTATAACAGAATGTCGGAATGTGATTGGTTTCATGATGAACCGAGACAGTGAAAGACTACCGCCGGTTCATTTTCATTGAAATGCTGCATTTATCCAGCAATTTGATAAATTACAGTATATATTTTCAGAATGCTTGCAGCATTGTTATTATGAATATATAACTTTTCATTGATATGTTTATGAGGAAAACGTGCTGTGATATTCAATCTCCCACTACACGCTCCGTCACGGCGATACTTAATTATCTGTCAGATAATCACATAACCAGCATATTCCCTCTTAATTTCGGGGTTGAAGCTTTGAAATAATCGAATATTTTAAAATCTATTTTAGAAAGTTATTTGAATTCTTCTGAAATTTTCTTGTGATGTGACCAAGACGTCATATTGTTTCCATCGTTATAGATACAACATATGCATTTTATGTTAATCTGCAGATGTAGAAGGCGATGTAGCTCTTGCGTTTCGTCCCTCATTCATGTACTGACATGGCAGCTAAAGTGAATATACTGCACTGGCGACAAAAAAACCGGCCAATTACTTATTTTTCCGAGGCTTTCAAAATATGTTATTTCTGAAGGCCAGTGGTTGAAGGCCGGTGCTTATGGGTTATCTCCCAACCCCATGTTTTCAAATTTGTCTAAAAGCCATAGAAATGAATCAATCGTCACAAAACTTCAAACACATGTAAGTGGGGATATTCTCTAGCCGCATACCAAGTTTTCGGCAATTCGGAGAAGCAGTTTTTGAATTAGGAGCGTTAACGTGAAGTGCAGCGATGCCGGCAGCTTGATCTATCTTATGACCTCACCGTCTGAGCAGAAGACACTTGAGGTCAACAACGTCATTTCCCGACAACTCGTGAAGCGATGATGACCAGGCCACATCCCTTACATTAATTTGCTTCTTAAAAAGGTGTGGCAAAGTAGTGGTTGCGGGAAGATTTCAAATGGCAGTGGATGAGACGAAGAGGGAGAGAACAATGCACGCACGAGCAACAATGATGCGTCGAACAGACGAAGTCAGATGAAGCTGTTGGCATCGCTACACTTCACGTCACCGTCTCTAATGCAAGAAGAGCTTGTCGTCTGATCTTCATAAACTTTTGTATGTGGGTAGAAAATAATTATGCTTAAGTACGTTTACCCGAACTTTGGTGACGATTGATTCACTTTTGCAGATTTTAGACAAATTTGAAAACATAAGGGGGAGATAATCCATAAGTACCTGAAGGCCTAAAAATCAGCTAATTTTTTCCTCACAGTAGTGAAGAAATTTTTTTCAAAAAATTTTTCTATAATTGAAGCAATGTCTGTCGTTGATGAATTTGTACACCGCAAACACAACTATTCTCGAAATCATAATTTATTGAAAGTTAAAATAAGTCAAAGGAAAAAAGTTAACACCCGAACGTTTTCGCCGGCTCTTCTCAAGGGTGGACACCGGTTAACTGACAATAATACACTAATGCAATCGACACTGACACAGCAAAATGACAGCAACTCAAAAGGACGGAATGACGGACAGAACTAACATAGAAATCTACCAAGGCAAAGCAAGAGAGAAAATGAATTGTTTCTGGATACACAAAGCAGGTTTGTACAATTTTATCAATAATGACTCCAAAATGCTTAGAAGAAAAACAGGGTCAGAATGAGCCAGTACAGAAAAATGACTGACTGGAGGAACAGACTTGTCAAAAAGGTTGCATGACATAACATGCCTGGCAACAGCGCTATCTGGCAAAGACTTTGAGCGAGGACGAAAACCACAAGAGTATATCCATGCTGTTAGATGCTCAGACACTCTGGCAGACAAAGCACGTTGAGTGCGGCCCACGTAGCTGCATCCACAACCACAAGAAAACTTATACACAACACGGGCCTTACACTCGAAGTGCAACTCATCCTTCAGAGAACAAACAGAAATAGATCTCGTACTATGTGTTACAACAGGATCGATGGCAGGACAAACACTTTTAGTGACACGACTTAATTTCTTATAAAAAACTGTGGAAAACCTATCATGCAGAAAAGGAACACGAATGTAAACAGGTTTACATTTGGGACCAAAAGTCGGTAGTTCCTTTTTTGCAGTATAGTACTTCAGTATGAACTGCTCAGGATAACCGTTGGCCTTCAAAGTGTCAAATAAAAAACGACACTCGGCCTCCCAAGAACAATCAGAACATATACAACGGGCTCTATCAAATAAACATCGAACCAATCCTCTCTTATTAGACATCGGAACATGACTTAAAAAAATGTAAATATAAGCCTCAATCTGAAATTTTTCTATCACAAGAAAAAGTTTGTATGAAGAGACCAATCTGGCGCCAAATTACAGTTTATTTCAGCACGCAGTTTTTCTGTCACAGTACTTAGATCAACTACTAAGTGCCCTGTGAATAACTTAGTGTTTTTCTTTAGACTAGGTAGCTGCCATTGAGCGCGAATGTCAATGTGAACCGCGTCAATTTCATTGAACATCACAAACCAAGTAAAATAAGTCATCAGAAAGCGTCCCTCGGGCGCCTAGCGTCATTCTCATTCTCTAGATAGCACCTACTTAGGATGACGATGAGCGAGCATTTTGCTAACTTGGAAAAGGTATAGCATTGATTCCATGGAGACTTCAACCTCCGAAGAAGAGGACACGGAAGAACGAAACAACTACCGAGAGGAAAGAAGGATAGCATGCGGACTGAGGCCCCGGAAAAAGTGAATAACTATTAGTACATTACAGTGGTTGACAAGTTTCGTATCCATTGTGGTACATCTAGTGTTTCATCACAGTGTAGCTACTGTTTTTGAGATTGTTGAAATACAGGAAATAGCATTTGTTTGAAAATTGGTTTTTTAAAATCGGCCTTCTAATAACTACGCATTTTCTTTCCCCCGACCGGTTTAGATGCCCAACCGACAGCTGGTTTTCTTTCACCAGTGCAGTATGTGGTAAATATCTAATATTTCACAAGCAGTAGGCAGGCCCTTCTCTATCACAGCCAGTTTTCAAACTTTTCTGTAATGACGTATTCAATGATTTTTCCAACGATTACATGTTTCCTTTTATTCATCATTCAAAATTGCAGAAAGAAACAGCCATTGAATTGGTCGTGGGCGCATTGTATTGTTTATTTGGACTTGCCATTCTTTCAATGTGTCTCAATCTTATTCAAGACGAAATCGCCGCGAAATTTCGCTGGCTTGGTGAAAAACTTGGTCTCGTGGATCCAGAGTTTGACGATGGTGATGACTATGCTCATGAAGGTGATGTCATTCCGGAAAATGTTCGGAATATTCAACAGAGTAACTGCTGAGCCAATCTGTTTTGAAAATCTCTCCTCGTAAGTATACGCGTACAATGATCCGCTTGTGATTTGTTTGACTTTCGCTTTTCTGTTTATTTCGTCTTTCGAGTGCATGAGGACATAATACATAGGCAAATGAATTTTTGAAACTTTTGAATCCAAATTGCACATTGGGCATAGAGTATGACATTGATCTTGTGATGGAGTGATGCGAAAATCATAACTAAAGGTTTCACCACGGGCGCTTATGCGAGCGCGAGTTTAATTGAGGGTGGTGTAACCGAATTGTTGCTACAGTTTTCTGCCAAACTGACATCACCTTCTCGATGTATGAGTTTTTTGAATCATAGATATCGGACCGCGTGACCAATGACTTCTGAAACCGTTTTTTAGTGAAATATACGTAGGCCTGCACCGTAAATAGACCTAGTCATACGAATTTTCCGATTTACACTGCTACCATGCTACTTTTACTGCTCCTAGCAATGAAGTTAAAATTAGATTGCATGCAGCATCAATATATTCCAAATAATGGAAGACCGAAGAAAGCAGTTTAGTCATACAAAGTTTCTTGTATATCAAAAGTTAGGTAGGGCCTATGGCCTATACATTAGACATCCCAAGTTTTGATTTAAGCTTTATACACTCGAATTATAAATATGCCCACATTATGCAGTTAGGCCAACAGTATCTAAGTACGAAGAAAAGGCTAAAAATATTTAGATTACAGTCAAGACTTCAAAAACATCAAGACAGTATTATTAATGAGTTGTTTGTCACTTTGTGTGATAGACAGACTGACAGACAATAGCCTGTTGCTTTTCGCTACATGAATCAAGGAGTGCGGAAGGACATACGAACAAACGAAAGAGACTAAATTTGCTTCAATACAAAATGCGAAGAATCTGTGATCAGAAAATATAATGGAACAGAAATTTCAGATGATATCATTTTATCATTGTCGATCTTTGTCCATAACGCTCAATTTCTAGGACTGCTGCATTTAGACAGAAATCCGTGACTTAGGTAGGAAGCATTGTTCGCAAACTTACCCTAATGTTCTCTATCTCACTGTTGTGTTTTCTATTTTTGTAGCTAACTTCATGATTAACTTTCAGCTGCTATTGCTATGATGGAGAGAATGGACTTCTATGACGTAAAATGATCAACTAGAGCACGCCTCTTTAGACATCGCAAGTCAAGAGCTTTCTTGATTGGATATCAGCAGCTCAGACGGATCTTCTATTCGTTGAGATGTTCATTTTACTGTTATGTAGCAGGCAACAAAGTTAAATGACTTTTGTGTTTGAAACTCACTCATTTTTTGGATCTAATTGTTGAATTATTGAGGTAGAGTTTCGGCAATTACATAGAAATCGGTTCAATGTGCTGCACGACACTTGCAAAGAAGTCGCACTGGTCATACGTCAGTCTCACAACTGTAGGTGCAAGTGAATTAGAAGATGCTGTTCTGTGACTTCTTACACCGTTACTGTGCGACAAGTGGAGAATGAAAGTAATTTCATCATTCATTCTCTTTTATTGCATTTCTTCAAGATCTTGAGCCGCTTGATGGAGATGTGGGATTCATTGGTGTTGAGTGTTTTGCGAGAATGCAAACTGCACCTATTTTAACTGAAAGGTTTGAATTCTGATTTTCTTGAGGTATATCGAACACGCTACCACAAGGTCACTGCGCCGGTTAATGTCGGACAATAATAGAGTTGGATGGATTGCTTCTTGCGACCGTACCTACCATTAAATGATTTTATGCATCTAGAACCCTTTCTTTATAAATAGTTTGTATGTACTACATGAATATATCATCAGTGCTGCAAATCTTGAAAATCTGATAGCAAGCACGGAGACTGCGCCACTGATAAGTGTATATCCATTCATTGACTTTTTGATTATAAAGCAGTGAAAAATAAGCACTAAATTGTGTCAAGGAGAAAAAGGAAGAAAAGTAAACAATGATTTGCTCAAATAACATGATAATCTCCTTTGCTTGAACATAATCATATCATAGCTTGCATCATAATGCGCAGTTTGAAGGGCAATATAAGAGGAAGTTACAAAATCGGTATCTCGTGTATGATTGATAATCTTGTTCACATGCTTGTTTGATCTTTTTTTTAAAGATTTACAAAAAATTTCTTGTTTTTATTTTTAAGAAAAAAAGTATACTATTTTCTACTTTTTCCGGTCAGAATAGGGTCTCAAAAAGATTTTTGTCAGTCTGTTTATCTGAAATATAGTTTTTTAAAATTATGTCCTTAAATATATTTCCATGAGCCTTCAGTACTACGATATTTTCAAGATGTAGGTTCATTGTATAACATAGAGCTTCTGCAAGGAGACGAAATCACACATCATGTTTGCATGAGGAATATTAAAGTTAATTGTTACCGTACTCAGCAATAATATTCGACATATTTTTAGCTAAGTTCAGCGTCAATGGGAAGCGAAACTTTTAAGTTGCAAACGAAACCGCGGCATCCCACTTCAAAGGGCATGAGCTCACATTTCCAGCCTTGTTTCTGAATCCCTTCGGCAAGTTCTTCATATTTGGCAACTTTCCTCTTATCGGCATCCTCAACGTTCACTTCCCAGGGAACGGTTGGTTCGCCCATAATCATTCTCTTTCCTTTCGCATCGATCAACACTAGATGAAGCCGTTGATCAGAGAGGGACCATTCATTTGGCAGCTGTCTATTCACTCAAGCTTCTCGCTTCCGCGGAACAGATCGAGGCACTTGAGAAGACCTTTGTCTCTTTGTTTGACTACTCGGCACTATGTCAATTCCCGTCACATACCTGGAAGGTATCACTGCATCCGAGACTCCTTCCACGTTGAAGCTATGTCATATATTTTTAGAAAACGATATGAATTTCGATCATTTCATCACTGTGAATGTGAGTTCTCGAATCTCGAATGAGATGAGGCTCCTTTATGATGCGAGATTGAATGTCAACTCAATTTTGACAAATGTAGGATATTCATATTTTCATAAACTTTTTACGTCATTGCCAAAAAACAATTTTGTTCGTCTCCCCGGGCTTTTTATTGCAAGAAGTTAAGATAAAAACAAGTAGGCTATTTACAATAAAACCAATAAAATTTACAATAAATTGTAAGTAACCTACTTGTTTTTATCTTAACTTCTTGCAATAAAAAGCCCGGGGAGACGAACAAAATTGTTTTTTGGAAATGACGTACAAAAACTACCTCCCGTCAACAGCAGTCAACATGGTTTCATAAACTTGTCTACTATCGAAAAGGTATGGGTCGAAACACAACTTGATGTGCTTATCTTTCAATCAGTAGTCATGGTACCCAGAGTTCCGCTATTTCCTTTATTTTCCGCTTTTTCGAAAATTGTCCTTTATTTTCAGTTTTTTACCATTTTTCGTTATTTCCTTTTTTCTTAAATTATCATATGTATATAACAAAATGGTAGTGAATTTTGTTATCGTATTCCTGGAACTTTCATAGTGACATTCAAATAAATAGATTAAAGTGAAATACACTTAAGCTCACAGATATCCTGATGTTACGGATATTCGTTGTTTAAACGAAATATTCAAAAAATGTGCATTGAAATTCTTATTTAAACCTACCGATCAATTCAGAAATTTTAATTTCAGGTTATTTCCCCAACTGAAATGCGGAAGTTTTAAAGAATCATTCGAAGAAGAAGAAGTGAACAATCACTCTGAGGTGTTTGTATGCTTTCAGCTCATTCATCATGGTAACTTGTACAGATATCCTATTTTTCTCAATAGACGTTTTGAACTATTCAGCAGTGATTTAACATTCCATTTCAAAGAGCACTTAATTTTGATAGGCGTGCTGTGAAGTTGTTGCATAAACCGAAGAATTGTGCTGAACGATAATTAGAATATATTCACAGCAACTTCGGTAATCTGAAGAAGGACCAAACTATTTGGTGATATCTCAGACATCGTATTGTCGGAAAGATAGAATTTTAGAGCATTTTAGGTATCGAAGTTCTGTCAGTGGATTGTAGGTAGCTTCGTGAAAATTGAAACCCCTCAATATTGAATAAACATGATTTGGCCTATTGAATCTGGTGGCTATTAAATTCTTTGGAAAGTGACAAGTAGATACATTCTGTATTTGAACGCTGGGAATCGCATTTGTGCACCAAATTATATAGAGAATAATTTTTCATACATTAATTTTAAGACGTAGTGAAAATGATTCTATTACAATAAAGGGGGAATTACATTTTAGAATACATTGTCGCATTTTTTCTAGAAAACAAAGCTTAACTATTTGGGATCCGAGAACACAAACAACTGAACTGACTCAAACTGGCAATCTCATTTTATCTTTTATGCCCGAAAATCTGCAGTTCAGTGACACCGAAGTCGCTTTTATAAGTTTCAAAATTATTGTTGAGGCAGCTAATTCTCCGGTAGACTTTACTATGACCTTTTACTGCAACAACAGCTAAGGAATTTTGGAGCATATGAAGATTGCAAAATCTACAATGCTTAACGAAAGTACGTCTGAGCAGATGTACATGTATTGCATGTATTGTAAATTCTGTGGATGTGCTTCAGATTAAATGCATGCAGTAGGGAGTAGAGATTGAGTTAGAGTCTCGTTCTTGACAAGATCGTAGCTGTCGTTGAGGATTCAGTTTGATGCGGAAGATTCATTTCTTATATTCAAAAATTATTGAAGCAATTTTAAATTTGTCTCAAATTTGTCCACTATACACACTTTTTAATACTACTCGACTGATGCTGCCTTATTGGCAGTTTTGTACATGTTGCATCGAGTCCATCATGGAGGTGAAACTCGAAATAAATATCTACTCTGCGATTAATGCTTATGTAGAGATAAGGCTCTGCTATTGAGGACTAATTATTGTGACGTTATTTTTCTTTACACTGTAAGTAGAACGTAGATCGCATGATGATTGCATGCTTTTTAGCTATCATTGTTGTTTATGTCTACTTGTGATCTGTAAACTTGTTTTGTCCAGTAATGTGAATTATGACCAAGAATTGTTTCACTCCTTCATATAGATACATTGTTCAGATATGTGTCAAAGGTTCAACATCTTGAGGCTTGAGAAACAACTCAGGCAATGTTTCTTGAATACAATTTGTATCGGCAAAACTGGAAAGGAAATTATGGCCTATCAATGGAGAATCAATCAGGTCATCCATGCTAGCTTTTAAAGCTAGAATAATATAATAATAGAACACAGGTGTAATAACATAACATCATGTTATGCTACCTCAACCTCCGCAAATTTATTTCGATTTATATGTCAGATTCAGCCGATGAAATACATATATGATTAATTCTGCATGGTTCTTGAGGTATTTTTCAGAAGAATCTCACTAAATGTGGCTGTTGAATCGTTTGCCGGTGTTTGTAAGGGATGCTAGGCACTTGTATTTACTGCCTCTCTTGGAATAGATGCCGCATTGTACAGGGTGATCATAAAGTCGCTGTAGGGTTTAATTGCCAAATATAATAGAGTTCAAAGTCTCCTAGAGGGTGTATATAAGAATGAAGTATTAACCAATATCATAAATTTAATGAGTAAAACATAAAATTGTATTATCAACTTATTTAATTTGCCAAATTCAAATTAAATTCAATTAAATATTTTAACCGATAAAAATACATGTATTTCATATAATTACCTCCTGTCCATGGATCATTTCAATTCTAAATGAAAACTTTCGTAAAACTCCACTTTTCTCAAGCTTTAATTCTCTTCTAACACGGTTTACGGATTCAAATTTTGCCATCAAAAGAACAACATGCGCAGCTGAACATACACTTTGGAACTGTTTTCAGTCACTTAAAAAGTCTGTCGAATTAAAGATTCTTTCGGGGGAAAGAACAACAGGAGAATCCTGATTGGTTGCAGTGTCATATGCCAGAATTTCCTCACAAAGAAGACGTAGCTGCGTTACTTGTGTGCACAATGTGAGTGCATGCAATTCATACATTTGGTGCTTGATGACAATGATCATATAATGGCTTTATAATGCCTTTTTCATCCTAACAACTCGAAAACCTCACATTGAATTCAGCCGGTCTTTTCATATCATAAAACAAAACTTTAAGTCATGCTCTTTTCATTTTCATAAGTAGTTATCGTATAAACTCATTCACTTTTCATGTATAGTGAATTGTAATCCCACAGTGACTTCATGATCACACTGTATTTTTAGATGCACACCATAACTAATTTGTTTAATACCACAATATCCAAATTCATGTTTAGAAAGAGTTGTCCCTTCGATTGTTTTTGAACAAACGATAAAACTATGAGTAGCAGTTGCTTGATATTTCGGAAATTCTGTAATGTGCTTGCAGTAATTTCCTTCTGGATATGCTTTTTACATCGATCAAAGCAGTCAATTTCGGTCATGCTATCGCAAATAATGACTGAATCAGTCCCTTGACTAAAGACATTCAAAGATTACAAAATGTCTATCAATAATTCAACCGATATTTACAATCTGGAAATTTTGGAAAAGAGCAATGCTATTTGAGATAATTACTCGCACAAGAAAAGGTATCTCAAACTTTTTATACAATAATTTGGTATTTGTTGTGATGCACTTGCATAATAGACGTACGTGGTTCAGCTTGGTGAAATTATTTCATGAATGATTACAACCCTATTTCAGCAACTGATTTCCTGCAACAGACCTACGTAAGAGGCAAATATATTTTGTATATTCCGTATTTCCTCGAAAAGAAGCCTTCCTCAAATAGTAGCCGCCTGCGATTAATGGCCACCCCTAGAACAAGCAGTGGTGAGTTCTACATCTTTCAACAGGCATAGATGAATGTCAATTGTTAAGTATGAATGCGGAAGAGCACAACCACAGAATTAGATTGCTTTACTCTTTCAGTTTGCCAGAAGTGAAGCCTAATTCAAAACGATGGCACATGCTAGAACTTACTAAGTGGACAACAAGGAATTCCTAATGCCTCACAGAGGTAGGAAAAAGTCGTGCGTCGCTTGCGGATTACTGTGAATTCCGGCAAAGTGCTTCGATTGCCACGATTCCTTCACATTCGAAGGATTCAGATTATTGCGCACAAGTTTTCTCGATAACGTTGGTCGCTCCTATCATAATCAAAGAAAATAGCAGGCGCACGAAAATTGGTTCACTTGATAATTTCATCATCCTCCTCTCAGCATTCCTCACTATATGCACTGAATGTAGCCAGACAGCGATGTGTGTTTTGGTGTGTCCGAAATGCGCACGCACGCCACGCACTGGCTCTGGTGTCTTAAACCTGCTGACTGCTTTTTGTTTGCCATTTCTAATAGTAGGCGATACCCGAATTATCCATTTGAGAAGGAGCAAGTTGTCTAATTCTGTGATGTGCCATTTCGATGTTACTTCCATTCTAGAAACGGAATCCGCGCGCGCAGATGAATCTAATTCTGTGAGCACAATAGAAAATAGACTGTTATGAGGGAATTTATGTGGAGTTAAAGACTACGAAAATCAAATTGTATATTGTGAATGAATTACAGACCGCCAATTCAAAATTACTTTGACGAGATATAAGCGCATTAATCATCATTACTTTCTAAGTAATTTGCTCATTTCAATAAGCCTCCTTGTAGATTATCATCAAAGTATGTATAGCGACTGTATATTGTGTTGGTATTGTTGGTGTAAAATACAGTAATTCAAATATGCTGCTGAATATAAAATCCATAGACTGAATATGGATAGATCTATGAATAATTCATCCATAGATTTTAATCCAAAGGATTCAATCCATGCTATTTCAGCCGGCTAATTTTTTGTTAATGAATACGGTAGGTAGCAAAATAGAAATATCGATTAAAAGCACATTCATAAAACTCCTAATTCTAATAATAAAAAGTGCCAGTTAAAATAATAGATAGTCGGTTACAACTTTTAAAAAAATGCTCGATCAGTAGCCGCAGTCAATAACTACAGTTTTGACCTGTGTAGGAGTTACTATTTGAAAAAATATGGTATGTAAGATGAATTGTGGGGAGTTTTAAATGGAGATAAATGAAATTCGCCGACGTGAACTGCCTCTTGGTCCATTTAAACCCCTTTTAGATGTGTTTGAATCACAAATTAGGTGTTGATATTTTGCCACTTATCTGTTACAGCATAATCGCTTCCTTTTGTGTGAAACAATTTTTGAAAATACGTTTTCTCTTTTATCGCGAAACATTATGCATTTTGATTCATTGTGCAAAGACAACAGTTCAAGTCATAGAACGAGCCCGATTAATAATCCAGAGGTTGCAATAATACATTGCAAAATCGACGCGTGTGAATCATCTATTTGATGCTTAAATTTTGATATTTTTTGATAAGTTCGATGACTTAAAATGATGCGACATTGTTGTCTTGGACATTGTTGATTTCATTAACCCACTTAAGTCATTAAATGGCATTGCAATGGAAACTAAAGCAATGAGAAATTGCCAGTCATCAAAGCGAAGTTGAAATTTAATTTTGGTCTACAAACTACGAAAAACATTGATTGCAGCTTTTTTCAGAAAATTATGCTTTAGAACACAGCAAAGTTGATATCAAGGAATTTCTCCACGTATCCGAAGTATGGTGAATGCCAATTTCTTGGATGCGAATGTATGATACAGAGCGCGACATTTCGGCTTGCGACTTGTTCATGCGTGATTCAATTGTCAAGCTAAGAAAATCGCCGCCAGTGTTCCAATAAACGAGTAAAATCAGCATGCAAACGGCTTAAAGTAAATAAAGGCAATATTCACAGACTACTGGTTACAAATATAAGAGTAAAGATGAAGGGCATTAATTACAGTAAAAGTGATTTCAATTCTATTCTACAACCATTCATTAAAAGGCTAGGGTCAGAATTTCTGATATACCCGGTACATAAACAACATATCTGATATATCCTTTAATGAATGGCTGTAAAGGTCTTGAATTGAAATCTCTTCATCCTTACTTTCATATTTGTGACCATTGGTGTGTGAATATTGCTTTTATTTACTTTTAGCCGGTTGCTTGACCTTGATGAATATCTGTCGCATGCTAATTTTACTCGCTTATCTGGTGGTGATTTTCTTTACTTGTCATTTGAATCACGCATGGTGTCGCGCTCTCTATAATGAATTTGCATCCGAGAAGTTGGAAATTTTCACACACTTCTTTGGCAATTTTCACAGCAAAGTTCTTGGGAGACGTAAGAAAATATCCTCTGATTCGTATTTTATCAACGTCAATGAAGTTTCAGTTAGCTAGATAATTTCAAAAACCCTCCATGATGCATAGTTACAATTTTTTACCAGGAGGGTGTTAATGTCCTACTAGACTTAACATGCATCGTATCCTTGTTAATAGACCCCTGCGCCGATATATTTTTTTATCGGCGGTGGCGTTTGATTCCACCGAAGTCACCGTCGGCGGCGTTTATCGGCGTACATCTGTTGAGTTCATGAGATTAGAAGTTGGATCTCTCCTTAGTATCTAAGTATAGGCCTATTCATCGCTATCCTTCGCTTAATCGGAAAAAACGGATAGTCTAAATCTCATTACTGATCAAAATTAGTACAGAAGAATTCGGTAAATATTCACCATCTGAAAATATTGTGATGCATATATATACAGCCTACCCAGTCGGTACAATTCACGGAAGTTGCTCTTTATCAACTAAGGGTTCTTAATTAAACAACAATTGTGCAATTAACATAAATACGACGCCCTTATATAAAGCTGAGGAACCGATGAATTATTTGTATGACATCACGGCTTCATTACTGTGCAGTACACGTAATATACATGTACATCGTACACCTGAATTCTAGCAAAGTGAAAATGTTACAGCTTGACCGATCGAAACCCATACAAGCTTATTCACCGTCAACTTTGTTCCTGTCAGAATGTAGGGCTGCTCTCTTGGTTATACCCAACTAGAAAGTATATTTGGACTTTTCCTCAGGAGCAAACGATATGTTCCTAAGTTCCAGTTAGAGATGCAGTGGAGACAGTTAATCCATAAAATAAAACGAAAAATGTCTCCGCCGGCCGAAGAAGTGACCGACGGCGGCAGCGTTTGCCGGCGGCGCAGGGGTCTACTTATCAATCATCGCTTGCACCACCATTGGTCGTCCATGACTTTCTGCATTTGAAACGACACAGACTTGACCACTAATTGAAAAATAAGGGTAGTTTACTTCACATTTTCTTAATTTTCTAATGTTAAAGGATTGAACCTGGATTTTTTTACATGCCATACACATGCCATGGCATGTCGGTTATGAAATTGGCATGTCGATTTTGAGATTTACAGGCCAGCTGGCATGTCAGTTTTTCACATGTTTTAGAGAATAGTTCTGAACTTTCTTGCCTTTTAAATTGTCATTGTCATTGTCGTTACTACAGTGATGACAAAAGCGCGTGCGATTGGACGAAGTATTACGAGCACGCGTGTGTCGGTGTGTCCGATGTTCTCTAATACACAGCCGTGAGACACAATTAGAGAAGATGTTAAGAGCTACCTTTTTATCGGTTTTGAAGTATGTTGAGTATTACATGTAGATCTGTTACAGCAAAAAGAGTGAAAACTGCTCATATTGCTCTGATACTCATATTCCTCCGGCCTCCTCTATAAGCCGATTTGAGTTAAGAGCGTACTTATTGCGTAAGTAAAAGAAGACAAGTTTGTACTTTTACAAGAGAAATTGCAATAGTTTGTGCTGGCAATGGCATGTTAATTTATGAATTGGCATGTTGATTTTGGGCCCAAGATGCCAGAGTGCATGTGGTCTGAAAAATTAAAAAAAAACCAGGATTGAATTGATAACTTGAAGTGCTGTTAAAGGAGAAGTGTACCTACTTTGATACGCATTTTCTCAATGAAATTTTCGTTTACTTAAACAAGTACACGCGATCTCATTATATAAATCTGCTCGTTGAATTAAAAATTGCTTTATGTTGGAGTCGCATGTATGCATCAAGTATGCATTCGCTTCATTGCAATTTGTCTAAGGTTTTGGTGTATTTTTTGTTGTGACAATCCTCGGCAACAAATGTGGATATTGCCTGACCATCATCCGTAAATACGGCTGTTTTAGATTTGTCTCTACTCATTTGTATTATATCTGATCAGCAACACTGTGATAAATGTGGAACATCCATTCTCTTTCCTTACTCGATGCATCAATGGCAAGAATTCCGTCCTGAGAAAGTGCAATTGTTGAAAAAACGTTTTCTTTTGACATTGATATATGAATATACATGTTGAAATGAAGCAATCTTTTCACTCACCATCAGGGAATCAGGGAATATTCAACTGTAACTTGACGGGTTACGTTAGGTTTCGTGTATCACTGATAAATGGCAGAAGCTTTATTAATCACGTTTATTGCTGTAGGTAGGCCTACCTCTTCGTGCTGTAAAGGATAATTATCATCAATAGTAATTAGCCTGCCATATAGCCCTGTCGGAATAATGCAGGCAAACTTTGAAGTTTCGTTTAAAATCATATTTGTACATTTTAGAATTCAATATAGAATTATGTCATTGATTGTGCACAAGTTGATCTCCATTCTGATAGCTTGGTTATCCCATTTTGTCGGTAAATTGATAAACACATTTGGAATCGTCTTGTTAAATCCCAATAGCGTTTTTTTATGTCTGATGTCATTCGAAAAAGTTGTTGTATCGGCAGCTTAATTTAGATGTGTTAAATTAGGTCTTCTGTTAAACATTCATATCTCCAGATGTTTGAAATGTAGATGTAAATTAGGGTGAATCCTTGTTCCAACTTAGATAAAAAAGTAGCATTTGAAAGTAGGGGTCATATATGGTCAATGTTTGCATCTCTAAAGTTGCTACAATAGTGAGCTCAGGCTATTCAGCATTTTATTCTGGCATTTTTCAATAAAAATGATGTGAATAACTTCGATTTACAGAATATTTTAAACTGACTCAAGAAAGGAAGTGCGTACCTATGCCAGCACGTTTCATAACAGCATGTAAGTCAATGAGCATATCAATTTACTTTAGAACAAACATTTTTTTAATTTGTTATTCAAATTGCAATTGGCTTATCTCTGTCGGATCGCATCTTGCTAAAAGCTGGTATCGACTACTTGATGTCATGCTACAGTTCAATAATAATTTTAGCATGTTAGCCGGTGATAGCTCGCGCTCTACGTCGCATTTTAATTTTGCCTCTTATTTTTCTCTAGTACCGGTAAGCTTATCGTTGATTTCGGCTTCCTTACCGAGGCTTAATTTCTCCCGCACTTATTGTCAAATACGGCCGATCTGTGTGCCGAATAGAAGTTGCTGGCTGTCTTTGATGATAGCCTATGCATTCGTGATGTTGTAAATACAGATTTACATAGACCTACATATCTGGCATTCTGGAATTTAGAACAACCAATATTTGAATCATTTCAGCATTTACTACAAAATCTCATGGAGATTTTAATATTTTACCATATGGACTACTTATAGCTACTGCTAATTAGTTTCTACAATAGCCACTACTTCATAGATTGGCGATCAGCTCGAAAGAGTAAATAAATATTTATATTGGTTATGGCAAATTATACTCCCCACCCCACCTGCAGCTTTGGATTTTAGATGCATTTACAAAAAAATGTAGGCGCGACTTGCACATTTTGCGATAGTTTTATCACGAAAATGAGTAAAAATAATGGCCACAAAATCAAAAATTTAGCAAGCGACGTTCCCGCCAGGATAACATTGATAGCCACCTATGATTCTAACTATTTGATGGATGCGTTAAAAATTGTGCTTGGAATAATATGATAAAACTACCACACTGAATAAGAATCACGATGGTTTTATCAACATGATGTAGGCTACTTACCGCAAATCGACTTGTTAGTAGCGTTCATATTCGATAACTGCTGGAGCTTCGCACTGTCAACGTTCTGTACATTCCACTTTAATGTTTTCACTTGATAGTGGTTGTAGCATCACTCGAAACGTTATGTCTTTATCTTTTTTTAAATTTTCAAAAACATCTTATTCAGTGTGGTATTTTTATTATATTCTAACTATTTCATTGCCGCTATAGGAAAAGGTTTTAATTTTTCCAATAATCTTTCCGTCAACCAAAATCACAAAATCACTGCTCGATAGACAACTGTCATTGTATTTGACTCAGAGAGATTTCACGGTTCGTCCGGACGAGAGGTGAGTCATTATTCATAAATCTAGAATTGCTCCCTTTTTTGAAAGAAAGTTGACTGCGTAGCAATCATGGCAATTCATTTTAACTGCAATTTTGCAATAGCTTGCTTTTACCACATTTGACAGGCCCGCAATATATCGAAAAAAATATAAACATCAAAAGCGTCTTGTGAAGTTTGATCTAAATTATCATGACCGTTTAGGGTAAACTTTCCTAATTTGGACACTTCTAAGTAAAATTCGAATATTACTAAGTCAAGATCAGCGGAATTGAAATTTTCGAAGACGCAACCTGTATTCTATGCCATTCTAGTATATAAACCTCGAAAAGAAATTTTCTAAGTGATTAATATCACCCCTGCATGAACCAATTTTCATCCAAAAAGTCGTTCCTTTGTGTGTGAGAGCTAAGGATTGGCGAAAAATTCCTTAAGTTCAGAGTACAATTGCGAAGTCAAACTTAAGTCTTTTCCATAAGTATTTTATATGAATTGACAGAGAAATTTCTGAAGTTTCTTTTGCAATTTGTCGCATGTTTCTAGGTAGCGTACTTTTTCTTCTAGAGGAATTTGTGTATTTTTTTGTCATCTTTAACTCCGCTTGCCTAATTTGGACACTTTTTCAATGAATGACGACCCCACTTGCCTAATTATGGACAGTTTTATAAAAAATCCTTTTGATGTAGTTTTTTCTGATAAATTCGAGTCATATGAAGTGATAGAGTCTCGAGAGATTCTCCTTGATGTGCTGTGCCAACAAGAAACAATAGAACAAGATAATTGAGCTGATGATGCCTGCTGTCGATATGGTCGTTGTCATTAACAACGATGACGTCGGACTGATTTGTCTATTCACATCCCATAATAAGGAGGCTGCTGCCCCTCTCTCTCTCTCTTTACACTATTCCTCGATAGCTGTACTGACATGAAGCCGAAGAGAAAGGAACGGAGTCAAGAGAATATGCAAGAGGCAGTAGAAGATGCCAACGAACAGTTCGCACAGAGTCAGTGTTCAAGCAAAGAAGTAGCGATAAGTAAGTCATAAAATTATCTAGACCGGGGGTGTCAACCACATTAATTCAACCACAGTATTTATGGAGGCTGTGGCCGATGGGTCTACCATCCGTAATGCTAGGCTACCAGATAAATATGATGCATTTAGTCCTCGTGCTACTAGGGTATAGTGTACAGTGCATATATATTTTGTTTAAATGCTTTTATTTACATGAAATAATGAGCTTCTTCCTAAGGAAATGACATTAGGGCGCATTACAAATCTCGTAGGCCTATTACAAATATTGATTGGTTGAGGCTACACAGTTAATATCTAGTTTCCTTAAATAAACGACGATCTAGACGTAGATATTAAACAATAACATCAAAATTTTGTCACATATTGTCATCCTATGTCACATGAAATTATTCTCAATAGACCTAAGTCTGAGCATTTTTTAGCTTGCTGAAGCAACGTATAGCCTAATACTTTAAATTAATAATTTCTTACTGTGTCATCAGGTCTGAAGATGCTTTGTGTAACGATCGAAGTACTAAGCTACATTGTAGAACAATAGGTAGCTACTGTTAATATAAGCTTATAAATCATATCATTCGCTCCGCTCATTGCCATGGATTGATTGGAATTGCTTTTCTAAACGTACAGTGTGTTCTTGACAGAGACGTGCTCAAAGAACATGTTCTATATTACCTCTTAGATAAGGTCTTTCATTTCAGGTCTACGGAAGGTCCGCATACAAAGAATTGCCAAAGCACACTCCGTGCCTCGAACAACGTTGCGAAGAGCATGGCTTTGCGAAGAGAATGATAATTCAAGATCATCAATAGGCCGTCCAGTAACACTTATTTGTGAAAAAGAGAAATGTCTTTGTGAACTTATTTTTGATCGTCAGAAAAGAGGCTTCCCAATGACGGTTGATTCGGCTAAGAAACTCGTCTTTGAATACTGTGAAATAAATCTATGCCACATCGCTTCAATCGGACTGAAAAACGAGCTGGCTGGAAATGGTGGTCATCCTTCAGGAAACGAAATCCAAGTGTGACATTGAGGCAACCAGAGAATTAGTCGCGAAACCGAGCCTTGGGAATGGAAGAAGATCGAATCAAAGCATATTATGAATGTCTTGAGGCTACTTTGTCTGAGAAAGGATTACTTAACTCTCCAAGTCGTATCTACAATGTCGACGAAACCGGCATTCAAATTGTGACTAAGGGTGGCAAGGTTTTCAGAGAGGAGCAAATAATGTTCAAATACTTTCATCTGCTGAGCGAGGCTCAAACACGACAATTGTTGGTTGCTGCAATGCAGAGGGAAACTATATACCACCAATGATTATTTTCAAAAGGACTAGGAAACCCATGATCGAATCACTACCTCTAAGATCATTGATTGAAGTTTCCAAATCTGGATGGATCGGCAAAGAATTGTTCCTCGCATGGTTTCGGCATTTCGTCAAACATCTTCCATATCGCTCTGATAATGAGAGAGTGGCTCTAATCATTGACGGTCGCACAAGCCATGAAAGTGTTGCCTTATTTAAAGAAGCGAACAAGAACAATGTGGACATTTTGGGGCTTCCGTCTCACACTTCAAATTATCTTCAACCCTTGGAATTAAGTGTCTACGGACCCTTCAAAAGATCTTGGAGAGAAAGATGTCGTATTTACATGGATAACAATCCTGGGTCGGTGATTTCAAGGGCAAATTTTGGAGAAGTCCTTCACTGCTGCTTGGAATAAAGCATGTAAGCCTGAAACTGCCATCTCTGGATTTCGAAAGAGTGGTTTGTTCCCATTCTCATTCGATGCGATTCCTAAGCAAGCCTTCATCATTTCAAAGGAATTGTTGGGATCGTCTGCTGATGTGATATGTTTCGAAAATGTTTATTCCGAATTTGTATCACAGAATGATACCAATGTACTGGAGAACGATGTTCCAATCGTACCGATAAATCTAATCGAAGAGGTAGTTTCGGAAATCGAATACGACACAAATCCACCTGTAACCGATGACCCAGTCGTGAATCATGTTGAAGAACCATCGTGTATGAGTGAGAGTCCTATGAACATCACCGACAGTCGAGCAGATGAAATTGTTGTCGATAATTATGGTTCCTCATACCTCGTACTGGAATCAAGTACATGTATGGAGCCTCAAACATCGACTGGAGAAATTTCCTTTACAGAGTTGCTGCAGCTTCCCATACAGTCAAGTCGGAAAGCAGCTCAAGATGCCTTCAAGCGAATGAGAGAGCCTGCTTTACTCACTAGTTACCATTTCAATGTTAATGTCAATGAAACACCATCAACATCAAGCGTTCAAACGGATGAAAGTACATGTCCTCAATGTCTGATCTCATAGTACAATGATGCAAGCGGAGATGACTGGCTCCAGTGCATGGAGTGTCAGAGGTAGGAGCATGCAAAATGCGGTGGAAAAAGTACTATCGGAACATTTTTTTGTAAAGCATGTGTCAGAAACGTTATTGACTTCCTGACGAAATAGCTTGACTGAATTTCATTGACAGAGTTTGACTAGTCCTATGCTACACGTACATCAATATAATTAATACGAAGTTGGATAACCTTTTTTACTTTCTCAATTCATAATTTCAGATGGTGATCGAGACTTTTTTGGACTTAATTTTTGTGTCTTACTGCTTGATAAGCAACAAAATAAGTGTCCATATTTAGGCAAGTAGTGTCCATAATTAGGAAAGTGGAGTGTTCAAATTAGGCAAGTGAGATGTAATGCTTTAGATAGGGTGTAGTTAAAAGTGTCCGAATTAGGAAAGTTTAATCAAGGTGATGTAAAAAAACATCAGCATCACTGATGCAGGGCGTGTCAAACACCCCAAAAATAGTATTTATTCAGGAAGTCAATAAATTTTTCCGGCTCTTCACTATGACATAGGGCTGGTATCATGACGCTTAGGGTTTCCGATAGAGAAACTGACATGCTCTTCCGTTATGAAAAATTGTGAAGAAATTTCCCCTAGCTGCACTGCAGCAAACAGGTTATTAGAGGCAGAATGTCAGAAATACTTTGACATTTTGTCAATATTCTGGAGACTTGTCTAGTGTTCGTTTTATAAAAAAATCGACAAATCCGTTCCTGAAAAACTGGCCGTATAGCGCGGAGGTCCCCAAATCGTGGGGTCTTTATACCGAGACTTCAATATGCATGCATGTGGTTCGGTTCTTAGAGTTTGACCGGTCGTTAAATCGCAAAGGTCGCTATATCAAAGGCAGCCAAGTGAGGTTTGACTCAGTTTCAATTTATGAAATAGCTTTCCTTTTAGTGTACTTTGATTATTTGCAAAATCTTTTTAGACTTCCGTCCAATATAATCGAATTCAACATTGCAAGCTTGACTTACTTCTCACTACTTATAACGCAGCAATGAGCACCATGCAACTTTAGAGTGAATTACATTGACAAAATGCATCAAATCAACATATTTTAAATTGCAAAATTCGCGTTGGAGTTGTAGTATAATCTTTATAAACATCATTACGATGATTGATGTTTCATAGATTAAAATTGTCATGTCACTTTCATAAATGGTTAGTTCTGGCCGGTAATCCTCACGAAAAACCAGACGGCAATAACACTGCCAAATGGAAAGAAATAAAGCATTTGGTATAGCAAGTATAGCAAGTATAGCAAGCATTTCATCGGTTTGGTAGTGCGTGTGATTTAGATTGTATGACAAACCGCTGTTGAAAATGCACGTCACTTGTAGCGGAAATGCCTGCGTTGGCAGCAGTTACAAGCACTGGTCTGCTCAAAGTCAGACCAGGCAATGAAAGGCAACGCGCTCGGTCCACCACCGGACTGAGGGTCCGCACAGAAGATCTTTGATGCTCGTGGTTCGTCCACGTATTTTTCACTTGTATACATGCATGCATGTGCATATTGGCCTTTAGCTGGTAGCTGTGCAAGTTCAATAAGAATTGTTGTTTATTTATCCTTCATCATCGTGAAATAGCTAGAACAAACTGAGTCATTAAATTAGCTCGATTTGAAAGTTTACAAGACTTGTCTCACGCCCTAAATGATGAAGTTCTCCGTGCCACCTCGCCCAGACCTAGTATAGCTTTTTGATTCGCATATAAAATTCGAAATACTTTCCCGACATCCATTAGTATAGACTTCTATGACGACTCTGAGATGAATTTTGATTCACAGTCTTTGATTATTATAACGAAAGAAGGCCTTTTCAAAGAATGTCATTTATTTCCTTCGTTCACAATTCGCCAGTGCAGCAATTTCTTTTCATATCTTAGAATGTTTTGACGTCACACACTTATCCACAGACATGTTTATTTTTTGAATCTGTGAACACAACTGTAAATGAAGATGTGGGTTACATGTATAATGGCCTCCCAGCACAAAACAATCATGATAAATCTGAATGGACAATTCAAATACAATAAAAATGCAGGAGCGTTCTTAGCAAAATTCAATATCCTTCCCAGTGGAAAATACGAGCTCGAATCGAACTCGAATATTCAGTTAGATTCGAGACCTGAACGGTTGACGGGAATTCGACGTCAATACGAGCTCGTTTTCATCATGATTTAGTTCTACTTTTTGTCTAAATTCGAGGTCAATCTAAATGCGATTTCCTTTGAATAGTTAGAAAGTCACTAGATGGTATAAAATTTTTCATTGTAAGCTTCAAATACAAGTTAATGGTAACATAAATCTCTAGTAAACTCAGAGCTTCAGTATGAAAACGCATTACCACAGAAACAGGATTGAAAAAACTGCTAGAAAAGCATCAACAGTTGATTGCTGTAACCACAATTCTGCAATTAAAGTTAAATGGCGTCATGACTACGTATAAAAATTCGAGTCATGATTGGTATAAAAATCAGAGATTCGGTAGAAAAATGGTATTACCAGGATAGAATTAAGAAGGGATCGGTAAAATAGAGTCCAAACGATTGGCTATTGTATTAACATGTGTAATGTAAGTAAAATAGTGTCTAAAAATCACTCATAAAACTATGAGATTCAGTATAAAAACGGAACTGCTAAAGAAACAGTGGGGAATTGAAAACTGAATGATAAACCAGAAAAAAATAAGTTGGCTGTAATCACAATTCGGCAATAATGTTGAAATGACACGTGATCCAAAGAACACCTATCTTAGACTTTTTCATCAAAATTGATTTATGCACAATTTTGTTTCAGTGGATCTCTATCTATAATTTATAAAAATTGACTTAATTGCTTGCCTAGAAAAAAGGTTATAAGCCATTTAAACAGGGGAGTACTTTCGAAATTATCAAAACTAAGATTTTACAGGAGAGCCTTTTTTAATTCAACTAAAATTAACTACTTCCAAACATAATTTTGGTATTTTGGGTAAAATTTTGGTATTTCTAAAACGGATACGTATAAAATTTGGACACATGATGAACAATGTGTCATAGATTCACTTTCCGTAATAAAAAATTTGATAATTTTGACCACTTTTCATAAAAATTGCTCTTGAGCAAATTCAGAAAAAATGTCGAAGATAGGGGTTCTTTGGATCACGAGACAAATCACGCATAAAACTATGAGATTCAGTATAAAAACGGAACTATTACAGGAATAGTGTAGAATTAAAAAGTGGATAATAGTTGGCTGTAATCACGATTCTGCAATAAAGTTGAAATCACGTATAAAACTTAGAGATTCGATATAAAAATGGCATTACCTCAGGAAAAGGATCTAATCAAGCAAGGATCGGGAAAACAATAAGAAAGAAAATCCTCAACGGTTGACTACTATATCTATTGGGTGAACTATTGCACAATATAGAAAAATCTTAGATGTTAACGAGCTGTTAACCGAAATTTGACTCTTCTATCGTCTCAACCGTTCTAAATATTATGTCAATCACTTTCGGATTCATAATACAAACGCATTCTTTTTCTTCTGTTTGGGTCTTCATGGATGTCTTCAGGGATATCTTCAGCAATTATCCTCTTTCTGTTGATTCGAGCCTTTGCGTTTTGGAGGTAGCGTCTGATTCCATGATCCACTTCATGAAGTGTGACATATTTCCTTGCTGAGACCACTTCTGAAAAAGATAATATAGATCGATAAAGAACAATTAGTATTGGTGTTTGCAGCACTGACTTCATTACAATGTTGTATGAAATTACTGAAAATGACAATATGTATACTATTATACTTGAGAAAATGATTTAATTAAGCCGAAGCATACCATCACGGCGATAAATCAACGAGATTTTTGATGCACAAACAGCTTAACATCGTGGCAGAAACACTAAATTTAGTTCACGCGGCACACAATCAAGACAATAAAATTACTGATGAGGGTGCATCCTACAAATTGCTTTCCATCATATAGTGCGCAAACATCATAAAGGCTAAAATAATGTCATTCGTATCTTTCATGAATGCCGTCGGGTGTTCCATGTTCTGCTCTTAATTCAATAAATTGGCTGAATACCAGGAAATTACTTCGCCTAAAGTAATCGTTGTCAGTATGTTAAAAAAGTTCACTGAAATTGATTATTGAGGTTAACCAGGGATTTTTTAAGGAAATGCTAGAGACCCGGTAGGGACGTGCAGTGACCCGTTTCTTGTAATTAGAGGTCCGTTGAGCGCTAGGTGATTCTAGAGACCCGATTCGGGTCCCTAAAACTCCTTAAAAAACCTGAGCTTAGCTATTGATCGAGCGGCTCTTGGACAAGTGAGTCCCCAAATTCACTTTCAAAAGTAATGGCCAAAAAAATCCTAGAAAATCAATCTCAATAACTACACAGTATGACACACATGATATACACTTATACGAATATCTAGAATAGAGATCTTGAAGCTTCATATACAGCCCCCACTACGATTTTCAATGAATCTTTCCGAAACTGAAGATGAACTAACAACTAACGTATGTAACAACCAGAAGCATGGTGGCTCTATTTCCTTCTGTTTTTGGTTAACGGTATGCTAGTTTCAATATTCAAGTATAAAACCGAACATTAAACTGTGAATGCATTGCAAGTAGCTACTTTCAATAAACTCTTTATCCCCTTCTAGGTTACTCATTTAGTACTCATTCTAGGTAACGCATTTTGAAAAAAAACTTATAAAAAGTATATTATCATTGAAAGTCGTTATAAACATGATAATTAACTAGGCAACCTAGCTTACAACATAGTATCACTATCCAACGAATTATGAGAACGCTTCAAGATGCATAGGCCTATGGGCATATCCACGAAAAGTGAGACATGGGTCGGAAAATATATAAGCGTTGAGTGTATGCCCCACATACCCGTAACCATCACAATTTAGTATGTTTGTCCTACTAAACATCATACAGAAGAGCTTCGAAAATAAAACGAGGGAGCAGAAATGGCTCTTCAATGAAAATAATTACATGTACGTTCATAGGCGTTATGTAGAGTACATGAACGTGTAATAAATTCAGAGACGTGATTCAACGACATGGGCGCTGCCGGGAATGACTATCAGAAAGGGGCGCCACATATAAAAATGAAATTACATTAGGAGCCCTATGAAGGAGCAGCCGGAAATATCTCATCCTTGTTAACACTAAATTTCAATAGAATTTACTAGTTTTACTGATATGTACATGTATCAAAATGTAAATAATCTAAATAATATAACTATCATAGCTATTCGTTAACAGTTCCCACTGATTTATAATTCAATGATTCGCTTCACATTCTAAAACAATTCCGAAAAAATGACCGTTACCAAGCATGTTGAAAGACATTTCGAATACACGAAATAAGTTAAATACTTAAGATGTGATTTACAATTTTTATTGTGGAAATATTATAATCTGATGTGCAGAACTTTCTAATAAAAGCTCATTGTATCCATGCAACCGATATGCATGTCTATTTTTGAAACGTCCATTACCGGGTGCATTTAGTGCTATAAATTAAAGGAAGCTTCACACAATATTAAAGACGTTGTGGATCAACAATTTTCAAGGAAAATTTGAGAAATGTGGAAGAAAGACTGCCGGATTTCTGTGATGAAAAGGCTTACTAATACGTGGTTCAGAAAATGGAGCCACATTTTACACTAGTTGTGACGAGATTGAGATTGATTTCTCTAAGTCAGAAAGTATCTGAAAGATGTGAAAGTTAGACTATGACCATTGCATCAGTTTTATTGTTACCGACTCGGACAAGTAGAAACAGAAGAACGTCGCGAGGTTAGAGTGAGCTGTCAGAGGGAAATGGAATTTGAAAGAAAACGAAATAAGGGGCGTATTTGAAGAAAGAGCTATAGCACTAATGAGTTTTTCATTAGTCGAAAGTTTTAAAAATTAGAACTATAGCATGCGCAATCGGAAGGTTGTCAAGTTTAAGCTGCCTATAAATGAGCATATCATCTGCAGAAAGATTCATCTTAAGCAAACCAACAGGACATTAAAAATACGATTTTAGTGCAATTTCAAATTGGTAAGAGAGTAGAGATTCACTAAAACGTCTTGCATGAAATGTTTCTATCACTAATGCAGTCGTAGTCGACTATAAATGTCTTTGCTTCCGTGGGATGGCACAACAAATTGCATTCAACCTTCTAAGTGTACTTACCCCAGATCAATGGCTGAACTAGTTCAGTTGTTGAAATCTTGTTTTGGGGACGACCCCTCATTGAGTAATCCCTCCCCGTTCTGTTGAATTCCGTTTGAAATGGTGAATTCAAAAGTACATCCACCAACTTGGTTATGACTTGATCATTGTTTTTTCCGCCGTAACTGCGTAGATATGAAATCTGTAACGCGCAATTGTAACGCATTTATGATCAAAAAACAACTTTCTCACAACTTTCAAACAATATTATAATTCAATCTCAATCGGGGGACATTTTATGACCAGTTTGACTAAAGAAAAACCATTGGATTGAGACCAAATATGTACAATTTACAAGTACGATATTCTCACGCTATCATAAAATCTTATTGCATGACCTCAAAATGAGAATTTAGGTTACCTGAGCATATGATGATTCCTAACCAAATTTGGATTACCCGAGAGTGGGTGGCCCATATCAACGTTCCAAAATAAAACCATATTTCTATGATCGGTAGATTCTATATTGATACATCTACTATTAATTACGAACAATACTCACCACCTTTTTTCGAAATCCATCATCCTTTGCCTTGAGTAGGAAATCATCATATTCTTGCTGATTCGACAATGGCAGACCTAAATCGACTGCTGACACACGCTCTGAATTATCCGATTCCCCAGCTCCCTTATATTCTTTAAGCTCCTGTCGAAGATGTGATACTTCGTTGAGCAAAATGAACAGCAGGTAGCTGATTCCTGCTGGTGATGAGGGAACTATTCCTTGACTTTGAAGCAAAACCTGATATTTTTCCACATTTGGGGGAAATGTAGATGGTTCTCCTCTTCGTACCTGCGACACTGGACTAGATACATCGAATTGGGATCTTGATGCAGGATCAGGTTTCAGAAATTCAGGAGGAGCAGAAGTGGATGAACATATTGATATGGATTTGGGACTTGAAAATGAGGTCGTCGGGATGTTCAAACCGTCTTGTGATGGAAGAGGAGGCAATACTTTGTTCACTCGAGATTTTACATTGTCATGCCTGTCTTGTGAAGATCCGCGCATGGGTAGATGAGGTACTACGGACTTCACCCGATGGATGATTGGTGAACTTATTGATTCCGAATCGGATTTATCTGTTTCCAAATTCTGGAATAGAAGTTGATTTAGTGAGAGATGCCTTATCATAATGTAAAAGTGACTTCTTTTGCAAAATGTTTAGTTTTTTTATTATAATCAGGGGTGTATTCTCCGTGCCTGCGAGGCCTTCGGCGCAGGCGTAACATCTATATGCCAAGATAATTACTAGACAGTTTAAAATGTTTCTTTCTCCTTCATAGATAAGATTGTTCTTCATATTTGGTTTTATCCAAAATTACCATGGAATAAGAGGACGAATACATACATGTATGTACATACATACATGTATGACATTAAAATGATTGTATTTCAGATATGGATAATTTTAGAGCGCTAAACGTTCATTCTGACGACCGGCGCCGCGGCGCGGCTGAGACGAAGTCGAACACAGAAATACAACTTTGACATGATGTACGTGAAAACGGTACTAGAAAAATGAAAACAGGAATATCTTTCATAAACTAGTCTGATACCACCATATTCACATTCAGCTCGCACTGAGGATTCTAATCAGTGTAAAAACATATAAATAATGTTTTGTCTTATATAAACAAAATGCATGTAATGAAATCGTCCATTAGGGCAGTGCCCTACTTATTGAAATGTTGTCTAACTTAAATAACCTGCATTATCAGTAGTAGACTCCATTGTACTTCATGTACTTCTACTCTATTCGTGCGACAGTAACGCTAGCAGAATTCATTATTCGTTTTCAAGACTGATGGGCGCGCCCGAGAATCGCGATTAAGATGATGTTAGTGCAGTTCATTTCACGATCAGAGCGAACAGACAGAATTAACACACGATGAATACGTCAGAGAATGGGCACTCGAGAGGGAGCCCTGACGCTTATGATTGGTTAAACGTCAGAGCAAAGACAATGCCTTGTGATTCCCATTTACTGACAGAGGTAATGTGAGGTTAGCACCAGCCACCAGCGATCAATCCATGAATCAGCATACAATACCCGTCGATTCGGTACACGAGATCAACCGTGTAACTAAATGCAGTAACAGGCTTACACATATATAACATACAGTCAACATATTCAATGCTTCTCATTTGCAAAATAATATCCTTTTAGACTGTTACCTATGATTATGTAAGAATTTCATGTTTGTGCCCCACCTGGACCAAATGTCACGAGCCGCCATTGCTAGTGGCTCATGCACGACCTTACAATCTCATTATTAGTGAGGTACCGGATCATTCCTCATTCTTATCTGAGATGGACAGCGAAGAGGTTGAAAATGGTGTTTATTTTATTTATGCGAAGAATAAAATTCGTTCAGAAATAAGAAATTTACGGTATAATTCATATTAAGACCTTTGGGAGTAATCAGTACTGACACGCGCATTCATTGTCACAAGATCACGTTGTACTTTCTTTTTAAGATTGTAATTGTTTCTGATCGGATATCCATGAGAACTTATTATTTGATGAGTCACTTGACATCAAAGCGTTCATCCAACAGAACATCTAAATGTTTAAATGAAGCACCTAAGATTGCCGCTACATTCCCTCTTTGCACATCTATGCTGATCCTTTGCCTCAGTCATGTGGTCTCTCTCACTTCATTATGGAACATCTAAATTGTATCTGTTCAGCTATTTAAAGTCATTTATTCAGTCAGATGTGTCAGTCCAAAGTCATTTGACCTCAGATATCATCCCTCGAGCAAAAGCTTCAATTGAGCTGCTATAATTGGATTGTATACGTTGTGCGTGACTGTGTGAGCAACACTGCTTTTGTCATTGTGTGTTCGTTTCCTGTCACTACGGTATCTTGCGTTTGTCTGGTAAGGATAGACTATCACAAATATTCAAAAATTACAACTGTTTGAAAAACGATTCATGTCAATCAACTCAATAGATAGTAAGTTTCAAATTCACATCAGAAACAAGTAAACAGCACGATATAACATATATGTAAGTTCTGAAAATTTTCCAAAATCTGTATGCTCCAACCCGAAAATACCCCAGGTCGTTTTTCGTTTTTTGGGATTAATGATAAAAGACGTAATCCGACCAGACCCGACCCGACTTTAACCGAGGTTTAGGGTTCGGGTCGAGTTTCGGGTTGGATCGCTCATCTTTACCTGCTACAACATATCTAATGGGTCAGATCAACTGATTCAAGCATGGCACTTACCTCAAGAGGTTGAATATTCAATCGTCCATATTTAATCCTCGTACCGAGATATTCAATTAGCTTTGCAGCCTTTTAATTTCTTCCTGTCTATAATACTTTGTAATCTTCGTAAGAGATCGAAACAGTCATCGTTGTCGTCTACAACGGCCATCAATACAGAAGCTTCATATATAGCGTCATCATATATGGCTTTGACCAGAATGCCTTTATTTCCCATAGTCTTCCACTCATCTTCACAATATGAATACTCCATGAAATTGACATCCGTTTCATCAATTAATGCCACTTGTTCATCAGAATGAAAGAATAATATGTACTTCATCTGCAAGGGAAATAATTCAATTAAGACATAGAAGGAATTATGTTAGAAACACTAAAATGTCCTACGAACTAACATTTATTGAGATGAAGACATTATCCGTGAAATAAAAGTCGGACATTTACCGAACTGATATAAAGATTTGGCAGACTCTCAACACCATCAACTTTGAGGCAACAGTTCTCTATTAAGCTTCAGTTATGTGGGGCACCGTAAAAATTAAGCTCGATAGAAAGTGCGTTTGAGAAAACATATTGTTCCTCAATCACAGTTTTATATTGATTTGCTCTAAAGCCATTATTTACAACAGGTTACTTGACTTAGAGCTCGCAACCACATCTAAAAACTGACAAGTGTTATACACACATGCTTTGGTCTGAAAGTACAAAATAGCCAAAAAGTTGTAAATGCCAACATATTTACGGTTAACTTATAAAATGCAGGCAACAATACATGCGTTAAGTAAAACAATAACATCATTTATATCTTTTTATTTGCGTCGGAACATTCATCAGTTGAGTCCGAAAAAACAGAAGTTGACTTAACGATTAACTTCATCGATTTCGACTGGTTACCTGAAATGCATCACAGATTAACCCTCAAGGTGGTGGTGGGTTAAGATAACTCCTGAACATTTTTACTCCGACCTTTCCTGGCCAGGTATGGGCTGAAATTTTCAGATACATGTGCCCAAGATATTCATCTTGTATCTACGCCACTCTTCGAACTGTTGATCATCGCTGAAGGTGATGTTACGATGAGAAGACAGCATGTACAACTTTCTTGAGGGCTTCACCTGATATGATATCATGGTAAGACGATTGTCTTTTCCACCAAACACAGCTTTGGTAGCTCCAACTTCACAGCTGGCTTTCAAAACTGGAGGTATGTCCCGTTTGTTAGCCATCAAAGTGCCAAGGTAAGTCAATCGATGATCTAGAAGAGTCTCGACGGTGTCGACAGCAGTAAAAAATCGGTCTCCGGTCACGTTTCGACCTGACCCGAAGAAAGGAGCACAGAGATCCAAAACCAGACTATTGGCTTTGTTTGCACTCTTGTGAGCGTCTGCACTTTCTGGATCCATAGAGCGACAAAGTCAGGGTTGCCTTTGTACACATATCAAAATTTCGAGTCATAAATCGAGCGATACATGTCACCGTATTTGCCAGGTTTCTTCGGGTTATAAATTCTGTGAGGTGATCTGGTTCGAGAAGAAATCAGTTGTTCATCAATCGTTAGAGAGTCACTAGCCGTGAAGAAATCGTTCAGTCTGTCATTCCAAGAATCGAACACGAAACGAAAGGCGGCGAAAGAGTCGATGCTTCTGTGAGATGCTCGCGTTTCGGTGTCGTCAAAGCGTATATACTTTAGCCACTTCTTGAAATCATTCCTCGACATTGCTGCATTGTAAAAGTCAGCCGTATCCTCGGACCAGAGATCGTCAACTGTCAGTTTTTGGTCCATATTAGCTCCTCGGAAATAAAAGATAGATATAAACGCCAGAAGACCGTCCATCGTAATCTTGTCAGCGTCTTCTTCATCGCGCATCATTTTCAATATAGTGCACTCGAGTACATGTCTCAGTATGGGTTCATGAAAGAAAAGCGACCAAGTCTCAAATAAAGAGTCTTTGTGAGCAGATCTCGCCGGTCCCGGTCTTTGCCGCAACACATTCGCGGCATCACGTCTACCTCTGATAATTTGAGGCTCAGCATTCCAACGGTTGCCATTTTTGTCAACGTAGATTTGTGTCGGAGATGGACTAATCGTCATCATCACTGCTTGAGATCACATTCTCATGTGGAACAGCGTCGCCTTGACCAAAGCTTTGGCCTTCATAGTCACCAATATCGTCTGCCAGGCTTGCTTCTGAATCTAAGTCGGCTTCAATTTCATCTTCTGCTTGCCAGTTGTGATTCTGCATCCGCTCAATAGCTTCTACGCGCGCCCGTCGTGCAGGTCTCGACGACATGACAGGCAATATCTTGATCACGGGTGAGACAAGTTATCACATACGCGCCAGATGATTGGCCAATCAGTGTTCCAATAGCATATTCTGCATGCTCGAAGTGAAAGAATAAAAGTCACGTGGCGTCAAGTTCAGGCGATGGTTAAACTCGTTACAGCAATAAGTTGTGCTAGGTCGGTCGTTTTGACCGACCTCGGTCTGTTAAGCGTTAAACTCGGTAAACAAACCACATGTGTGATTAGCTCAAAATGATGTAGACCTGGTTAGACGGTTTAGCATGTCAAACTTGTACATGATGTCTTACTTACGACATTACATCGCAATCGCAAGTCAAAATAAGCTTATAGTTATCAGTAATCACACTCTTTCAAAAATCTTCCATGATATCGGAACAGTGTGTAAAAAATCTACAAAACTGTTCAATTGAATGAGCTTATAGACTAGGCCTAGGGCCCATGTAAAAACATAATGGTCTAAGACACAAAAATCTGTGTGCGCAAATATGAAGCAAATTAGCAGAGAAGAACTTTCTCGACGTAAAGGATGAGATTAATTATGAAGGGTAGGCAAATTGACATTCGAAGCCGTCAGTCGAGAGTTAGGACCATTCAGATAGGTTCATGAGAATGGATTCCATGTCACTTTGAAGCAACCGAAGCCCCCGATTTGACACTGGCACTGGTGGTTGAATCCGGCAAAGAACATCCGTCTTTGGATACCAGTGGACATCATCGTGCAGCGGCCACTTGACACCCGAACCATTTCCGATCACTTCCATACATTTCACCTGAAGTTCCTCGTCCAGTGTATTGGTAATTTCACCCGGATACCACTGTGTATCATACATGATCGAAACCCAATCCCAGATCACGTACTTTCGCACTCCATGCTTTCGTTGCATGTGTTGACATTTTCCTTTTCTTGAGTAGGTCCGCGCAAATTTGCTGATTGTCGTTTGAAGAGGTCATAATGTTTTCTTTCCTGATCATAATGCAAAATGGTGATACCGGATGACATCTTTTCTCGATTGTACAATGAGTCTCCGTGCTCTTCATTCATCGGTCCGACGAGCACCTTTAGGCAGATTCCATGCACTGTACTCAGCGCTGCAACTTCTGGATTGTCTCCATAAACTCCAGGGCGTGACATGTAATCCGAGTAACTTTTGGCATCATATGTTCCGTGAACAGTGACTGATTCTTTGTTTTAAGTCGAAAATGTTATCTATCCAAATTACCCCACGGTGCAAAACTCAGTATATCGAAATTACCCCATTTTGAATATTCTTCATTATTTTTAAAGTAGCCTAAACGAAATACATGAATAATGAAATACGGATTCATGGACTCTATATCAATGACGATGAGACAGTAGCACTTAGCTTGGCTGCATATCAAATTTGTACAAATGAGAAAGAAGTTTTTGCAAGCTCAATTTTTGTGGGTTTTCAAAATTAACACTTCAATATTTTTTCTGATGTTTCTCTGCGTGATAGATTAATAACAACTATGATTAATAAAGCTAAGCGTATGCACAAATTTATTCTACAATTAGAATTTGTTTAGGTTGCGTTAAAAATGCGAGCCTGGAACTTTCGCATCATGTGTCCAAATTACCCCACCTATCCAAATTTCCCCAACCTACCCTACGGTAGGGTATATGTCTACATCAATAAATTCACCATTAAAAGTCGGTCACTTTCACAAGTTCTCAATTTTGCCACACGCATTTGCATTATACGCGATGAGGGCCTTCCTTTGTCTGATACGTACTTTGGCCTAATATAGTCACCAACATATCTATCTACATAACCAGGGTATGTATATACCGGTATAGGCCTACTCATAGGCCTATCATCACGTATGTCTATTTCTAACACCGTAAAAACTAATGATTATAGAAGATAATATATTGGGTAGGCCTAAACCCTGCATACTACGGAAATATCGTCTTTTATGTTCATAAGCAACCGAACATCAACAGTTTACAGATACCGGTACTTATTAAAGCAAATTCAGTTTCTATATATAGTCTATAATAGGTCGCATTTAAAATACCGGAACCCTACCGGTATTCATGAAAACTAAGAAATATTCAGGAGCCATATACTTCTCTTCTAATCCTCTTATTAGCATAATCCCTTCCGTCACACTTCAGTAAAAAGGTAATACACCGGAATTTTAGGTAAATATCGGAAAGTAGCAGGATATAAGTACAATTGATAAGCTGCTCATAAGTTCGCAGTATACGGTGGGGCGTACATCTTGCATAACATCTAACAAAGGTGCAATGTAACGGATCGTCAAAAGTCTACGTGCTGTATCTGACGTACACGTAAAATTCTGGTACGTACTCCCATATCTTAAAGACTTCAAGGTCAAACCGCTCGGCATCGGGGTGAATTTCGGGTCATTCTGCCCGTTTCTGATCTCACGGCATAACTGCTCGACATTTACTGCCAACATTTACAGCTTGGTGAATAAAGGCACATGCAGACATGTGACCAAAGCTATATAAATCCGCTAAAAATCTTCAATTTTCATTACTATTTTAAGGATTATTACGATTATAGAAACTAAACTACTAATCGCATGAACCGAAAATATCTTCTATTAGCTTTAGGGTCATGTAATAATTTGTGGAAGTAAAATTGTCTCAACTACGTGTTAATTCTTATCTTCAACAAATTTCTCTTCTGCTTCAGATAGACCGCAAACATACAGGTAATCCTGGAAAATGATATTTGGAGATCCAAGATATTTCGAGTCACAAGTCAAAAAACGGTCCATCCTAGATTATGCATCCAAAATTCTATCACTCATACATGACTTGTTAGATTTAATCTTTATTCTTCCCTTTCCAATTAGTTCAACATTACTTTACATGCACGTAATGAGCCTACATGGGCCTATCCCTTCACATCCGATATGCTGTAAGTTGATGCTTGCATGCCTTACTAAATTAATACAATGTCTCCCCACTTTCTAACAAGTTTAACAACATTGCACAAATACATAGATTTATGCTTTTCGCTCATTCTAAAAGATAAGGAGCGAACAATAGGCAGCATTGTCAGGCAATCGACCTTCCCAATCAAGCGAAACCGAATCAAGTGACCCATACCGGTTACCGTATTTTCGCAAAATCAAATTTCTGTCAATAATCATGTTAAAAACTTGACGTACATAAACAATAATAAGCTTACATCAATTTCTAATTTTTTAATTTTTTTATTTTCTCCACAATTGTTCTGAAACGCTAACGTTTTGCGACAAGCGGAAATAATTTTCATAATAACATACCAAATCGCGTAATATCATTCATCTCACATAACCTTTTGCACCAAATGAGAACATCAGAAATACCTCAAAAATATATATTGAAATTTATTATCTCAGCGACTATGCGATTGTATGTGAAGGTTGACTGCTTTTCAGGTGGCGTTTATTCGAAAAGACTCATGCATTGATATGGATAAATGTATAGATATTACAACTCATTTTATAACAAAACCATTGAGCAGTTTAAATCAAAGTAGAATCTATATTGCATGATCGATATCGAATTGTATGACAATTTTCTGGCTAAAAACGTATTGCTCAAATTTGGGTTTTACCGGTTAAAATCTACAAATATTAAGATGTTCAATCATTAGGAGGTTTGTTTGCACATTCCACACACTTTTATGTTCTTTCCCTGTTTTCGAGAAAGAGATCTCAAAACGACGTAATTTCGATGTCGCATTTTCACTGGGTTGCGATTTCAAGTTTCCTGTGGGAATTTCTTTATCGAAACAATTTTGCTAGATGATCATTTAGGAGCCATGATGAATAAATCGGTTCGATGAATAGCTGCGCGGCAAAAGCATTCGCCCTCGGCTTTTCCGATGATCCGTATGCAGGACTCAAACTTCCGTTGTGTCATCAGCGACAGCATAGTCACCGCTGTCCGTGTCAGTGGTAGTTCTAGGGATCACGTCAGGGCGCACGTAGGTATAATCACTGATGTCTGTCTACAAAAAAACAGAAAATACAATTCAATGGCTTGAAAGATCATGAGCAATAATCACATGGATGATAAATTTTGATTTAATTACTGACACTTATCATTTTCAGTCTAGTATATTGCTTTTACCTTACAGATTGATTGTACTAAAATGATAGACACTGGTTCGTTATTTATATAAAGATCGCATTAAGCTATACGTACATCTATTTGATAAAAACGGTAATTGAAAGCGATATTGATCCCAAGGATATAGCATTAGAATTTGGATGTTCGGTATTTTTACAAATAAATATTTGAATAGCTTCTTCCGGTTTGTTTCACTATCTAATTGGTGCTGTAATTGAGCAACTGATGATGTCTTAAATGGCATATTGATAGAAACAAATGTAGAGGCATTATGATAATAATCCGTTACTGTATTCTTATGCATCACGCAATTTAATCCAACATTAATTGATGTACAGAGTGACCTGTCGAAACCCTAATTTCCACCGTGAATCATTGCGACGACAGTTGCACTGAATGCTGGTGCATCAACTTTGGATTTGGAAGTTAGTCCAAGCCTGCGAGTTTGTGACGTCATAAATCGGTCCTCATCGCCAACACCATGAGTTTTCGATATCTATAAGCTACTCATGCTCCTAGTGATATAATTGATATAATTCCAATCGATTCCTTGCGATTTCCGCAAAGCAGGACATTGTAATGTCCTTGAACTGAACTGTAGGCCTGCCTGAAAATATGAATCATTGACCGGCTAAACTGCACCACCGACGGGTCATGCTCGATTACCAGCGGATTGCGTCCCAGACTATGCACCAATCAAGCGCAGGCCTACAGCCGCATCATGAAAGTGTGTAGATGCAAAGACAGAACTGAGAAACATCGAACTTCTCTATGTCAGAGTTTCTTGGAGTCACGCTTGACGCTTGTGTTAATTGGAAGTACCACACAGACTTTATCGGAAGGAAATTCACTCAAAGATTTGTATCTTGATGAGATTGAATCTGTCGTGCATGAAGATGAGCTTCAAATTGTATGCAATTCGATCAATTCGCAATTTGTGCACTTTGATCGATTATGCCAGTCCTATTTCATTTACGCTGAAAGAGGTCTAATTACCAGGGTTGCCGTGGGGATTGAAATTTGAGTTTCCGTCCTATACCCACAGAAAAACCTGTGGGTTTCCACACAGAATCTGCATACCCCACATGATAAGATACCTAATTTATATGTTATTTTTCTTCACACAGAATAACTGATATCCGATATTTTAATTTTAGTGGAACTTAAAACATCATACGAGCCAGCAGCTGCCTTTGATGATTGGATTATAACACAATGATTTTCACTGCTATTTCTTTTCTGTCGCCTTATCTCTCATGTATTACTTTTGCAACACAGCCGAACTCCGACGAATGTATTTGTAGTGAAAGGGCCAGGCCGTCAAAGAGCGGTTCCAATTAATATCATTTGTTTGTACATAGACAAAAGTTACGACTCCGGTCAAATAGTTTCATGTATGGTCAGATTGTTACCCTGGAAATAATTTTCTTCATAAACAACAATTGCAACAATGTCATACTTCGCGAGCACATGAAACATGCACATTGCTCACTGGTGGAGTTTCAAACTGACAGCGTAGGCTATCCAGATTTCTTGACAAGCTTCCCTGAAGATCGAGATGCCGTCGACTTTGCAACTTGTCTACGAACGACTCAAAAGAAATTTCGATCTAAGGTCATCAATCACTGCAAAATGAAACTACCTGTATGTTTTGACTACTCGACTATTATTTCTATGTAGGTTCTTCATCAACGAATCAGACTCATTTTTAGAGATCCTCATGCAAGATTTTAACTTTTTAAACTAAGTTTGGGTTCTCCTTTTCTCACAGCTTTCTTTTTGTTGCAATTGTGAGTGCAAGTTTTGCATTAGGCCTACAACTGAAGAAGGGCGATCTATTTTTAAGCACCGATCCTCGCCCATAGTAGAGACTGATTTGCAATTTCGCTTCTTTTACTTGTTAAAATTGATCTAGCGATGGATTCTGGGTCACAATATGATGCTGAATAAGAAAAAATGGGGTTGCATTTTTCATCGGCAATTTTAGTGCATAAAATTTCAGAATTTTAAAAAATTACAAACAGCAATATAACTCATCAAATAATGCTCTGAGAGCTTAAGGATGTATTACGCACAAATAGGAAGTCAAGTATGAGGAATCGTTTGTTACCATCTAATTCAACCTTGGGTCAACCAGACATTGATTTTCAAATTTAGAAATCAGAAAATGCGGATAACTTTTGAAATAATGCTCTGAGAGATTGGGTATAATAATCACTAATAGAAAGTCGCATACGGGAAGTCAAATAGCACCACCAAATTTGACCATGAGCCACGAGGTCAAGGTCAACCAACATCGATTTTCTAAAATTCTCAAAAACATGTTTTTAAAATATCGCTGCAACAATTGAAATAATACTCTGAGACCCTAGGTGTGCATTATTCACGTGCAGGAAGTCGAAGATGAGAAATCGATTGGTACCATCCAATTTGACCTTAGTTCACGGGGTCAACCAGACATTGATCTTCAAATTTAAAAATCTGTAATTCAAGAAAAGCCATATAACTTTAGAAATAATGCTCTGAGAGCTTAGGTATATTCACTAATAGGAAGTCGCATATTAGAAATCGTTTAGTACCAACAAATGTGATCTTGGGCCACGGGGCCAAGGCCAATCAGACATCCATTTTCTGTATATAAGTACACTTTACAATAAAGAGTAAAAGATAACAAAGGAAAACAATCTTTCCTGAGTTTGTCACTTCAGGAAAATGGTTCAAGAATCTTGTTAATCCTAGTATGTCGGCTTTCCTTTTGTCCTCTTTTGACGCATTTGTGCTTTCAGAGACTTACCGATATATCGGTCAAAAACCAACCTCACTTCATCGTAGCACACTGCAATATCTTCGAGTCGTTCGATAAATGATTGCGCAAAGTCACTGCAAGTTTTCATTTGTTCTGTTGTGGAAATCCTGCTTACAAGAGCCATACCATCAATGATGATCACTCTATGTCAAGTTGTTATTTAGTTTTCATTGAGAACTCATACAAATAGCTGCAAAATATGGACTGTTAGAAGCAAATCAGTTTTCAGACCAATTCAGTAGTTACATTAAATTTTTGATTTTTTTTAATTTGAAAATCAATGTCTGGTTGACTTTGACCCCGTGACCCACGGTCAAATTAAGATGGCACCAATCGATTTCTCATGTTCGACTTCCTAGAAGTGAATGATACACACCTAGGGTCCCAAAGCATTATTTCAATTGCTACAGCGATTTTTTTAAAAGCATGTTTTTAAGAATTTTAGAAAATCGATGTTGGATGACCTTGACCCCGTGGCTCATGGTCAAATTTGTTGGTGCCATTTGATTCTCCGTATGCGACTTTCTATTAGTGAATAAAACATATCTAATCACTCAGAGTATTATTTCAAAAGTTGTATGGCTTTTCTTTGATTAACCTAATTTTTGAATTTGAAAATCAATGTCTGGTTGACCAAATGTCAAATTAGATGGCACCAAACGATTCCTCATACTTGACTTCCTATGTGTGGGTAATAGATATTTAATCTGTCATAGCATTATTTCATGAGTTATATTGCTTTTTGTAATTTTTTAAACTTTTGAAATTTGAATCAGCCACCAATCTACTAAGATGCCGATAAAAAAATGCAACCCTATTTCTTTATTCAGTATCATATTTTGATCCAGAATCCGTCGCTAAATCAATTTTAACAGACAAAAAAAGTGAAACGTGTTCTTTGTGATAAATCAGCCTGCACTACCAATCAGAGCATGCCGGTGTGCTGCAAGAGCACGATGAATTTTTGCTGGTGAGGCAGGCGTAGAATACTCGTCTTACGAGTCACACACTATACATACAAATAGGAACTGCAGAAATAGATGAAATCACCATAGAGATTGAAGTTTTCGGGTGGACTGTCTTCGTGTACCAGGGGTGTAACAGGATGTCTTTGGTATAAGGAAAATTTTCGCTAAATTTTCCCTTAAATGCCATTGACTACTACACCACTGACGACATTGAGAAAATCGTTTTTAGCTCAGTATATATGTTGAAACGAAATTCAGTCAAAACGACAGCTGCATTTTCTAGCTCGAGTAGATATTAGGTTCTCATAATTTTACCTTAATTTTGAAAATTGGAGCTATTCTCTTGTGATGCCTTCCGTCGCACATCTGATTAAGAATAAGTGTGCACTATGGAGTAAGCATATTGAGATGCGTATTGCGGGATATAAGGTAAATTTGAACTTAAATGGATGACTATTGATCTACACCCCGAATTCAAGCAAAATTGTATTTGGTGAAAAATTAAACACGAGAAGATCATGGGGGTCAAAATCAATGGGGCATCATCATCATCATCATGTTAGCGTGCACCATTGGCACGTAACAAAAATCTTAGGGCCAAGACGGATTCATGTATGGACACTTCTATACTACAGCTGCAATTGAGCGTTTGCTGAAACGTTTTCGGCATATCCTTCTAATCACTGTACATTATTTTCAAATCATCGAAGTTTTCTTATGCATCGGATTTGCTGAGAATTTTGATTCGCCTATAGGGACTACGCTACATCACCGACAGGTCGGTTACGTAATGCATTGACAGGAGCTCAGAACTTCGTGCGAGTCTAAAATCATGTTATACATTACAGACATCCTATATTTTGATCATCCTGTGCAATCGAAATTATGAATATTGACAAATGGCATTCAGGACACAGAATTTCAAGTTTTCTGTGTAATGACCCATGCATTACCTGCTTTATGCGGAAAGTTTATCAGAGATGTCATAGCATGTAGAACTTCTTTTGTATCGTGATAAGTTTCAAATGATTAATCGCATTTATCACGTTGGCATAATCATGTCACATAATCATTGTGAATCAAAGTGATTTGATATGCATGTAAGGGATTTACCAGCATATAAACCCCGGATTTACCGGCGATTTTACCGGTATAAAAAGGCGTGCGAATCAGCCACCATTCAGTTCTACCCTAAAACCAGCTTGTAGCGTTCTTCCTCTTCAGACGTCCCTGGCACATCGAGGCTATTATTAGTCATTCAAGATCATTGTCAATGTGTTACAGATGTGTAATCAGCAGAGATGTTTCATAGAATTCAAGCGGTGGGGAGTTAAGCTGTTTGATAATTCAAAGTCAGAATTTATTGAATGATAAAATGTCAGTTCTGATTGCTCCTGGTGAATGTCAAAAGTTATGACAATCCCCCCCGAATCCTCATAGAAGCGCCATGGGAGCTGTGGGGATGGCCTCAGCACCCATAGCCACCCCATGCATGGGTACATCCACAGAACCCCATATCCACGCCAATAATGATAATTACGCGTGTAGATGCACATGAAAAAAATATTGCATATTTGACTGGGAAATTTCTTTCAAGCTGTTGGCTAATAAATTAAGACATTAACAAACAATGCAAGGCCGTCTGGTCTATATGGGAAGACGGGTATCTTATGAATTGCCACACTCTATCGAAGAATATCTAGCTCCGTCGACAGAGTAAAAACACTGATGAATTCTGCGTAGAGACTGAGCGAACTAAATTTCTCATGCCTACCAACTTTTATATAAAGATTCTGTCTGACCAACCAACACTGTTGTGTATGCTTGTGCAGAATGATCTGAATTCTTTTAATCCGAAGAAATGGTGGCGATCGAAGCGTTTTGAAGGAATTTACATCTATCCCCAAGCAACGGACGACTTTTTCCCTATCTCTGTAGGGTATGAAGAATTCCTTTTTGCCCACTTACTAAGTTCTTGCATGTGCCAACGTCTTGAAGTCTGCACTTCTAGTAAATTGAAACAGCTAAACAATCTAATTCTGTAGTTTGCAAGAATTCAAAGTGCACCTATTCCAAGGGCCAGGTTTAACCAGACCAAATCTTGAGAAATGTCTCCCGGATATTTGTGAACGCTCTACCAAAGTGCCACATCACCGGTTGATGAAAAGTCGATGTGCGGAATATGCAGTCCGTATGATTCTTTAACGGATTTATCAGAAAAATGTCTTGCGAAGGCAGAAATCTCATAAAATCGTGACGATGAGATAATGGATTTCTATGGCTATTGACAACGATGATCGAAAAAGAGAAAAAAGAGCTCTATAAAATGAAAAAAGGGAAAGCGATCAAAAAAGAACCACGAATCGGCCGTTAAAATAGAGAACAGGGTCTTTCGAACAGGGTCATAGTAAGGGTTAAAAGGAATGCTCAAGATACTGCGTGAAATAATCCACGCATTAGATTATCATCGAGACTGTAAAGCGTGTTTTAATATGACTGAATATTTTGCTTTTAAATAGCAAAGTAACGTACTTCGGACGCCTGACTAACTTTCAAACATTTTCAAAAGCAAATCAACGTATTATGAATTGAGCGAATTTTCTGTGAACATGCGTTTTCTTGAGGTTAAATAATACTACGGTTAGACGTATGTCGAAATGGGTTGCTTTGCCTTCTTATCGCTTATTTATGTGCCTACTCCAAAATACGTTGGTTTCCTGTTTAATAAAAAACTCATCAGCCATTTTCTTTAAAGCTTCTGCAGAATGATGAAGTGTAAAAAATAGTTTTGAAGTCAGTTTTCTATAGATAACTCGTTTTGACTTGCTACAACCATAAATGTAATTTATTGATAAAATTTAGGCATAAAATAATTTTGTTTGCTTGTAAAGGTGAAATGATACAAAGAGTAAGACTGAGCATTCAGTGCTTTGCTTTCAGGAAAGAAGTAATCCACCTTGTTCGGGTACCACAGGGCGCCCGAACTGGCTTTGAGCAGACTTTTGTTGAATATTCTTGTCGATAAGAATAGTGAATACTCACATATATGCTCTCCGATTCCGGCCGGGAATTATCAGGTGATGGAAACTGAAATTTAACAGGATTGAAATCGTTAAGAAGAATATAAAACCTGCATCTCAATGTTCATTCTATTTGTTTGTCGCATGCGCTTCCGAAACCGGATTTTGACATTATATTTGTTCTAATTGTATTTATAATTGTAATTGTATTGTAATTGAAATTGTGTATTTATTGTAAAGATTCCATAGTTTGAATAAATTGAGTTAAGCTGACACTTGCCTGAAGATTATCTGCATGGGGTGATCAAAATATAAGCGAGAGAGAAAAAATAGACTCTTCGTATTCAAGAATATCTTATTCTTTTCAACTCAACTCAATTTTGACACTAGAATTTTGAGTAAAAATGTCGATGCCATGTGCATTTGTCAGTCTTCAGGAAAGTTAGCACAGCATCCTGACATATTTATACAAATCAAATTTTCTTATAATTTCTTCGGTTACTTTGGGTCACAAAATCGTATGTTAAGCAAAAGTCAATTAATCGTGGAATACACAGCGGAATATGATCTTCACAGTGTAGTGTACATGAAACAAAGAAATAAGTAGGCTGCATCTGCCCTTACGGCATAGAAATAAACTGTTTATCTGAAGTTCGCTAGAATGGAAATTGACTCAAGGTCGCGGCACATCCGGGGGAACTAAGTTGGGGCATGAAGAACCAATTAAAAGCTTCGATTTACTCATATGACTGATTCTAACCCAATGATACAGACGTTGGCAGGTGCACCTAAATGAAAATGCGTGCGGGTAAATCCAACTTAATCCACAACATTTGACGAAAATGTGTCTTTGATTTGTAAAATCCATATTTCTGAACCGATTTCAATAGTTTTTTTAATGGAACCGTCAAGATCTCATCTATTATGGCATGTTTTTTAAAAAGTCACAAAGCCAAGACCTTCACAAGTTGCCGGTTTTTGCTGAAAAGAGACCAAAAAAGCATGTCCAAAGTTACAGTATTCTCACTTCAACGCTGATTTTCGATCAGCTACATTCAAATACACTCACTAATATTTATATCATCTGAAAGAGGAAGATCAGCTCTTTAAGACAATCTAATTTTAAATATTGTAATTAATATTATTCATTGAATTTTGTCCAATGAAAAAAATGTCCTCTGACCGAGACGTTTTCTGTCCTCTGACCGAGGTACCTTTTCTCGAAGAAGATTGATTTTTCCATCAAACGTTTTGCACCAAACGAATCCTCTAGTGTGCTAGTTTATAAATCCGTAAAGAAAATTCAGTTTGGTGATGTTGCAAGTGAGCAATATTGATTTAAAAATATTTTTATCCGTTTTTTCGACCAGGGTATTTGAATATTCCCAAAAATTTCATATGGATGCTGAAACCAGAAATTTTGTCAGGAATCGATGAAATTTCACAGCATAGGAGGGACCCATGCTCTTAACATCTATGAAAAAGAAATTTTTCATTTATATCAATTAACCCTCTCAAAATCTCCAAAAACCACAAGAATGTCCTCTGACCGAAACCCTAAAAAATCTCGGTCAGAGGACAACGTTAAAATTGAAGATCTCAGTCAGAATACAAGGGTCTCTGTCAAAGGACATTATAATGTATGCAATTACATTTAGATCACTTCGTCTTACGCATTCAAGTATTCGCCCTAACTTTCCAGTCTCATGAACCCAAATGCAGAAACCGAAGATTTTCGTTTTCGACATCAATTTGTCCTCTGACCGAGACCTTAACAATCTCGGTCAGAGGACATGGCGGGTCATGGTCAAAGGACATTATATGCAATACATTACATTTTGGTATTCACTTTACGCATGCAAGCATTCATCCTAAGTTCCCAGTCTCATCAGCAACCCAAATGCAGAAGCCGAAGAGTTTCCTATTCGACATCTATCTGATCGAGATCAATTTGTCCTCTGACCGAGATGTGGAAGAAAATGACATTTTAAAAGTGCTAGATTTCTATGAAAAGTTTTTATTTGGTGTGGTCGCCACTAAGATTTTCGTGTTCAGCGTAAAAAAATGAGTATATATGCAAATTTTCACGGAAATCTGAGACCCAAAGTTGAAAAGACAGAAATGTTGTGGAATAAATTGGATTTACCCGTGCGATTTATGTGCCGTTATTGTGCATTGCATGAAGCTTAATTTCCATTCTAGAGGTTTTAGTGTTGTCAATTTCTATGCCTTACGGTGACATTTCCTCCTAATTGATGTTCCACTGCAGTTTTTGGTATTGCCGTTCAATACCCGCCCCGTGGATGGCTAGAGTATCTGGATGCTATACGTGGTTCGGCCGGAAGCGAGTGGTCACGTGAATATGGACGCGCACATCCATGCGGATGAGTATGAACCGGCCTTAAGGCGTGCATTAACTAACTTAATTTTACAGTCCACTGTGCATTATGACGCCACGGTGCACTTTCGCACTTCAGGTGAATCTATTGCGATGGACATTGGAAATAATTGAGGAGTACTCGTTCACGGTATTGAAGACGCGAAGGAATTAGTCCGGCAGCCAGAACGAGTTTCTGCAGGGAACAAGGCCGAAAGTGAGACTTAAACAGAATGATGTACACCCTATGCCTACTACGAATCAGCACGTCTGCCGAGTTCTAGTGAGTTCCTCTTCTTGTCAGACAAGATCAAAGAAAAACACATGTAAATCCAATGGGACGCAGATTGCAGTTTTTAGAAAAAATGAAATTTTCTATGTTTTCTCTGATTAAACAAAAAGTACTAAGTCCAGAGTCACAATTTTTGACATGGAATGTCTTCAGGTCATTTCCTATGATATGCATGTGCTTTTATCATGCATCTAATCGGGAATGCATGCGAGAATGTGGTTAAATGTGGATAAAGTTGCTCAAAATGTTTGTGTTTGCCGACATTAAGAAGCTCGCCAAATCTAAATTTGTTTAGCTTTGTAGACAGGAGTGCATGAACATGATAGGAAATGACCTGAAGACATTCCATGTCAAAAATTATGACTCTGGGTTTAATAATTTTTGTTTAATCAGAGAAAACATGGAAAATTTCATTTTTGCTAAAAACTGCAATCTGCGTCCCATTGGATTTACATGTGTTTTTTTTATCTTGTCTGACAAGAAGAGGAACTCACTAGAACTCGGCAGACGTGCTGATTCGTAGTAGGCATAGGGTGTGCATCATTGTGTGGAAGTCTCATTTTCGGCTTCGTTCCCTGCAGAAGCTCGTTCTGGCTGCCGGACTAAATCGTGTGCCTTTGCATGACCGCTGATCAACCTGCTGTAAAACTTTTCAGGACAATAGCAGTGGCTAAATGCTATTGAAAATAATTCGATTTCTATGCCTAGAAATAACAAGGTGTTGGCTAACCGATTACAGAAATCTCAAAGGGCCGATTTCACGAAGCGGCATTATCTGCTACTGGTAGTAGCACTAATACCTGGAGTAACTACTACCGGGAAGTAAAGTCGATTTCATGAAGCGGCATTAACAAGCCATTGGAGTTACTAATACAGTGGCGTAAGTCGTGTACCAACTCATTGGCTGAAATGATATACCAATGGACCGTCGCCATGCATTGAATGTATCGTTGGAGATTGTGATGTTTTCAACAAAATTGGCGACAGTACAGGTACTGAGATGTCAGCTAGAAAACGAAGTGAAAACTTCACTGCTGCCAACCATCAGTTTTTGATCGATTTCATTAGATCAAATCGAATTATAGAAAGCAAAGACGTGTCTTTGAAGACATTGACAAATAAGCAGAAGGCATGGAGTGACCTGACATATGCTTTCAACAGTGGATTCAACACGACGAAATCAACTTCTCAGTTGAAGATCCTGTGGAAAGGCTTGAGAGCAAAAACGAAGAAGAACATTGCACATATCAAGCGAGAGACACATGCGACCGGTGGGGGTGTGAATATGGCATCAAGTCTGTCCGTCTCCGATGAACAAATATCGGAAATAATAGGTGCGGCATTGGAGCCACTTGACTGCAGCTTCGATGGGGATGCTGATATAACTCATTCTGGCTCAAAGGTTGACGGTAGCTTTGAAAGATTGACGGTAGCTTTTAAAGATTGATGGTAGCGATGATGACCCAGAAATCGAGAACAGGCAGGACAATAAGTTATCAGGAATGGTATTGGCATCAATCTCGAATGCATCAATGGAAAAGACAAGGGATCGTATCTCAAGGCGCCCATCGACTCTTGATTTCTACACCATTTCAAGAGAGCGATTGGAGGTTGAAAGGAGGGAGACGACAGCACTGGAACGAATTGCTGAGGACAGTATATGTGTCTTTAACAAATGCATGCAACCCGTCTTAAATGCTCTCCTTTTTTCAGGGTCTGGAAAAATTGACGAACTCGGCACGCAGGGGTATGCCGCCAAGAGAATCCGATCAAGACAGTACGAGCCTGAGAAGGACAAGTAGTTTCCTACAGTAGGTGCTTTCAGACGAATAGGACATCGGTTTTGGAAATTAGACAGCTTTTGTGAACTTGTTTTGTGTAGGCCTATATGTATAATGTGTACATTACATAATCAAATCATCCTGTTATTCCGTTATGTAGCTTTGCATCACTAGCTGAAATGCTTTATGTCACTGAACGCAAACTCATTATAAATCAAACGCAAGAACAGCCAATTTCAAAATATGATGATTTTTCTGCATTGACCGATCTCTTATTATCGTGAAAAGGATTTCAACAGTGAATCATGATAATGTGCCTACATATTCATAAATAAAATGATTTTTCAGGGATTTTTGTATGGGTTTACGAATGAACATAATTTCAAATAGCCGATATTCATCAACAGTGCCCCTAAAACTCACAGGCCAACAAGTCCGTAAGCACAAGTTAGAGAATGTACATAATTTACTCAAGGATGTTATTAGATCTCACAACTGTAGGAGAGGGTCAATGAGAGAGAGAGAGAGAGAGAGAGAGAGAGAGCGAGCGAAAGCGAGACAATTAAGCTATGCTAGATTGGCATACCGATGCCAAAAAGCCAAAAGCAGGCTTGTTGAGCTGGAAATGCTTTTTTATTGAACTAATAGTTAAATGTCCCCGTTATTAGAGATCCAGATGCGCAGGCAATTCCAGAGATAAAAAAGTTTTCTGTAGCCCTCCTACTCATTCTGGATTGAAATTGTGGCAAAAAGTTGGTTTGATTTGCATTCATGTGTTCCTCAAGCAAACACTTGTTCAATAAGTCTTCGACGAAAAACATTTCCGTGAGCTTGATTGCCACTATAGACATGGTCATCACCAGTATTTACATGTAGAATCTCTTCATTGTCATCAAAGAAATTTGAATCGCCAACGCTAACTGCAATGTTGTGCAGTACAGCAGCTGCAACAATAAGATGTGGTACCTTGGAAAGCTTCATTCGCAATCCATATTTGAGAATAGGAAATCAACGTTTCCATTGTCCGAACAGTCTTTCAATTGTCATGCGTGTACGAATATGAGCATGATTATAACGTCTTTTGGCATCGTTATTGATTCGAAGTAGTGGGGTTAGGAGCTTTGGTGAACAATGATATCCACTATCTCCAAGAAGGTATCCTTGATAACGATTGCTTTCAAAATCCATGCGTATTCGAGAATTATCCCAGATTCTTGAATCATGAATGGATCCTTGCCATCTGGCCACTATATTGGTTATTCTGCAGCGTGCATCGCATACAACTTGGACATTGAGCGAATACCAGTGATGCCGATTAACATACATCGCAGCGTTCTGCGGGGGGACATTAAATACGATACGCACATGTGTACAATCTATTGCTCCCAAAACACCGGGAAAGTTTACAATCCGGTAAAAATCCATTTTTGTTGAATCAATTTCTTCTTGAGATTCCGGCATCTTTATGTATCTTGAGCTCAATGCTGCAATCGCATTCGATACTCGCACAATTATTCTGCACACGGTGGATGAAGAAAATCCATGAATGTCACCCACTTCATGGTAAAATTGGTCGGTCGCCAAGAAACGAAGAAATGTAAAAGTTCGTTGTTCTGGAGACACTGCCAAGCTTCGACGGGTAGGAGATGTAATGACTCCCCTTATAGAAGAAATAAGTGTATTCACACACGACTTTGTCAATCTATAGCGCAATCAGAAATTTGTCTCGTCATAACAATCAAATGGATTATTTCGATCACGGAAGATACGCTCCCTTCTCAGGGCACGCATCATTAAGACATAACCTGCCATTTCAAGCAGCGACTAAAGAAACTGATCGCATTTGACTTCACTAACAGAGTTATACCTACCCTCTTGAGGGAGTACGAGATCTGGGATCTCGTAAATCTGGGTAGTAAATCTGTTGATTTTGTAGAGCTACTACCGGGCGTAAAGAAATTGCTCCTCCCGAGTAATTCCGGTAGTAACTAACACCGCATCGTGAAAGCCACATGAGAGTAAATTTATTGATTCTCAACAAGTTATTACCGAGAGTAAGCTAATACCGCTTCGTGAAATCAACTTAGGGCGTGCACGCACTAAGCGGCCAGGTCGCGACGATCAAGTCGTGGCGGCCAGCAGGAATGCTTTGTCATTGTTGCGAAGATGGGAAGTCGTCTGCTTGCGCGCGCACTTTGCCGACGCGACCAATTGGTCGTGGCGGCCATCAAGATTTGCAGCGACGCACACGCGGCCAGGATGTCGCGGCGACCAGTAAAATACGTTGCAGCTTAAAACAGAGCGCGCACTTGGCGACCCTTCCCGCGACAAATAGATAATAAATTGCTGAAACCTCTTCCTCATTCATTCGTTTCCTCAACAAATGGCGTCGATCGGTCGCTGTCGCAGCCGCTATCATGGTCGCACATTTTTTTGGTCGCGGCGGCCATAGTCGCCGCGACCTGGCCGCTTAGTGCGCGCACGCCCTTAAAGTGAATTTTATCGCTGTTTATCGAAATGTCTTTGTTCTATTTCTATGTACTGAAATAAACGTCTTCATACAACGAATACCTGATATACATCACAGTGCGATAAGAGATTTGAACAGCCATGTAGCGATAAGTCATTTTACAAATGCAGACATAGTAATGCGTCACATGAACGTCGTGCAATAATATTTATCAAATACGCACTACTTCTCTTATTTCATTAATGCACGGCATACGAAAATTTGGCCTTATAATGGTCATTTAGCATTAACAAACTTAATGCTACAGTCCACTGCACATTATTACATGTATGTCACGCTGCACTCCTTGGACTTCAGTTGAATCTATGGCAATGGACATCTGATGAATTTGATGAGCACTTGTCCACGGAATTGAAGACTCGAAGGAACCATATTTTTTTGCATGACCACTGATAATCCTGCATGTATTCATGAAGTATAAGAAAGAGTTATCTGCTTGATGTGGCATACGGAATTTTGGCCGCATAATGGTCATGTAACATTGATATTTCTCATCGCACTGCGGTTGTATGCGATGTATTCGTTGCATGCGGACATGCATGTATATTTGATGATAGAGAAGCAGAACAATTATTGATATTTACAATGGCCAAGAATGGAGTTGCTCTGAAACACCGCTGAGATACCTAATGATGAACAGCACTATGATAACGCTAAGATAGCGTTCACTCTATGATTTCAGACGGTGGAATGTTCCGGAAAGCTTCGTGAACATCGCTATGTCTCTGTATTCGAATACCAGCCCTTATATCTAGCCCTTATAAATAATTAAGTATCTTTGGTTAGGAGGGTAGGTAAAAGCTCTAGTCAAGCACTTATTCCTTGCGCACATTAGTAACCAATTAAAGATCCGCAGTGGCAGTCAATCATTTTAAAACATTATAACCTGAGCCCAAGTGAGAAGTAATTAGCAATCAAATTGTTGCTATTGCTAATGAGCACCGACATTTCGTCAAACATTAGCATCTTATCAACATCTCACATTGACGAATGTGCATGTAAATGTAAAACACGTTAAGTAAGCAAAATAAGTTGAGTTCAAAAAATAAGAAACAATTTTATTTTGACATGCATTTTTTTCTTCAAATGTATTGTTGCGTATTTATTATTTGGAGGCAATGATAAGGAAGTCCGGTGAATGCAAGAAAATGGTGAAAAGTGGCTAGCACTTTAAAGCTATATTACAAATAAATGCGTTATGTCTATCCATTTGGTTGGATATTAGAATGATGTCTACTATATAGCCACTTGACGAAGCAATTATATAAATAGGTCTTCAAAGGAGCAAAAATGTGAACTTTGAGCAAAAGACAAAATAGAGAAGTTGCTGTTGAAAATACTGCATTTCTCACAAATCAATAAAACCTCGATGTAGAATTTTATCGTTAATTGTACAACTGATGCTGTAGCCCAGCATACTGCCTTAATTCATTATATTTCTTATTCTAAAATATCATTCAGTAGATCGATGTGGATTAATTATGAATATAGTGGATATATTTTTCTCCACGGCATCATTTGATTAAATATCAGCCGTTTGACCGGTTTGATTGCTCTGAGTGTATGAAGTATTTCTGATTCAGCTCTCATCCAGCTGTATCAACTACAGTCATGACCTTGAATAGTGCCCACCACACCTGGCTGGCAATCGCTCACGTCTTCCAGCGTTTGGCCGCTACTCTCACAAGCGCTCCGATAAAAAACTGCAACACGATCCCTCCCACTGGTGACATATAAGGGTAGAACATAAATTTGAATTTTTTATTGCAAAAATTATATAATATGCGAGGGGATATAATATTAAATGTTACAGGGAGCAAGCATGAAGTGTATTGATTTTAAAAATAATAGTCCACCTTGGTCTGACATCATCGGGTCGTCCCTGGCTTTGAGTCGAATTTTGGTGAAATAACTGATAACTGAATAGTTTATCATTTTAACCCTAGAACGGCCAAGCCTCTGTACACCCTAAAACGGCCAAGGTGTGATCAACTGATCACTATTTATTTTTCTCTGTAAAAAGGAACTAATCAATGCGAAATGGATTCTCTTACTTGAAAAAGGAATTTCAGTAAAAAGTGTTTCACTGTCCACTGCATTTCGAGCACTGAGGGCTGGAATGTGCACCACAGACGGGTTCACGACAATCATTGCAACAAATCTTAGTTAGTTTGCAATTTTTCGTCGGCCTTCCAGACTCCTTGCAAAGGCCGCACCGAACTCGAGTAGACAACTGGGCTGAGCCATCTGTAGATGTGCTGGATACTGTACTATACAAAAAGTAAGTCACTAAATGAGAAGTCGCAAACACGTAAATCGGCCGAATCTTGAGACATACAGTCTTTGCTTACGTGTGCGCGTGTTCGGTGTGTGTGTGTGTGTGAGAATATTGGAGAACGTATTTCATGATTCGATTGTGTATATCCATAAAGTAAAAGTCACTACCGGTAAATGAGAAGTCTCAGACACTAATACTTCTGAATAAAATTTGAACTTTTTTTCAAGGGTGATCAATTGATCACACCTTGGCCGTTCTAGGGTTAATATGCTATCTCATTTTCATGTGTTTTTTTGCATCAACTGAAACCACCCGATGAGAGTCGACGAAAGGCATTGTGGTAAGCAAGCATTGAATGTTGATTTTTCTTTTTTGCTTCACATATTCGCATCACAAAAGAATAGTCTATCGATAAGAGGAATGTGGCGAGTACTCACGTATGGATTCTCCTGCTCAGAGCCATTGATTGGCGGCGACTGTAAGTTGATATAATTGAAATCGTCACAAAAAGTATAAGATTGGAGTAGCAAAATACATTCATTTAATTGGTTCTTCGTATTCCTCTATAATAATAGTTTGTATTTTTGAAAATAAATTCACTGAAATAAATTTGTAATTAAATGTGAGTGAAATAATGAATGCTACATGCATCACATTGCCAGTTTCCAAGAAAAGTATGATTTCTGAATTCTGAAATATTTATGGAAAAAACTCGTAGATAGAATCATGCTATTTCATGTAACAGAGAATGTGTATGCGGAATGTGTTTTATGACGGCTGGTGACTCTGACATCGGACGAAATAGCTGCTCCCAATTTTCGACTGAGAGCGCAGCTGAAAAGCATGAAATTCTGCTTGCATTGGAATTTGTGTCTGACCCTCCGAAAACTATACACACAGTTGCTTCGAGTCTGGTTGTGACTGTGTGAAGGAAGGATTCAGGATGCGTCTCGCATAGAAGCCTTTTTTAGGAACATACACAACTTCTTAGATTTTTAACATACTAAGCTCAAATGAAGGCATATGGTTCTATCAAAACGTTATACGCTAACCAATAGGCCAAATTACATTAGGTTGAAAAGATTTTACTCTATATGAAGTATATAACATCTAACAATACCATCCAATCAATACTTATTATTGCTGCAACAGGGAGAAACTCCTGCTACTGCAATTACGCTAAGAAATACGAATTAGTAAGTCGCAAATCAAGATGCACAACAATTTATTAAGCTCTCTCAGCGAGTGAATTCCGTCCAACTGAGGCTGTCAGAATTGTCGCTTCAATTTATCCTTGTACTTAGCGGTATTTACTATCCTAGCGCTCATGCACCCGGTTCTCCCTACCAATGGATAAAGACCATCAGGTCTGCTAGCCATCATCCTGTATTAACTTGTCAAAATAATGAGTGATACCAGACGTGACAGATTTAATTGATCCCGAGTGAAATGAAGTTGTGAAATGAAGATTCGTTGAAAGGATAAATGAGAAATTTGATCCTTAAGGGGACTGATGAAACGTTCCCTACAGTTTAATGGAATGCTGTCAAAATAGCAGATTCTTTAAATGAAAAAAGATTTATTTAAAAATTATTAAATCTTAATTATTTAATTTAAATCTCAATTGAAGATTATTAAAAATGTAGATTATTTAAATGAAATATACTCGTAATAAGCTCATACGCTGACAATGACAAACAACGATTCAAGGAAAACAATAACAATTATCAAAAACAATTATTCGAATACTTTTAAGAAAAGAGATTTACCATTAAGACCTAGGATTTGATTTAATCCAGGAATTTTATCATCTATTAACAACGTTTCCACTAAACGAGTTTCAAATTCACTACCTCCTGTGTATTAAACAGAAAAACAATTATTAACGTCATTGCTACAGTTTGGACATATGTTCAGATGGCTACTTACGGCTGAGTTACCTCTTATATGTTCTTTTATTCTTTGATGTAATCTGCGCTTTGCTTATCCCAAGTATTGTGTATCAGGTTCAACCCGACATTCAAAATTATACACAGCGCATGATCGCATCAGCTTATTTGTTTTATCTTTAAGACTAATACACTGTTTTACAAATGTTGAATATTATTTTAACATCATGGTCCAATTTCCTAAATACTTTGACAAGTTTGCGTCGGAATTTTATGGATGTTTTACCTACAAACGGAAGTATCATAAACTTGGTATCCTCCCATTCATCTGTCTTCATTGCTTTGTTATCCGAATTATATTTTATTTCCAGGAACTGCTTTATGAACGAGTTGATGAAGTCAATCGGATATGAGTTGCTTAATAGAAGTTTTATGATATTTTTAATCTCTATGTCAAAAAGTTTGCAGCTTGAGCATATATTACACGCTCTATGCAACATTCATTCCTATCACAAGGGTACGTTTCTATTGGATAGGTCAGGTAGCATTATAATTCATTAGTAGACCTGTATATGTACTTTTCCTAAAAATCGATATGGATAGGCCATTACTTTTGTCAGTTTCAACATCCAAAAATGAAATTATATTTTTACTTTTCTCTACTTTTAACTTTAAATTGGGCTGTTGTGAATTCAAAAAAGAATGAAATTTATCTGTATTCTCAAAATTATCAAAAACAACTAATATATCATCGACATGCCGTACGTAAAACTTAGGGGCGAATGCTTCATTCATCCAACTTTGCTCAAGGTTAGAAAGAAATAAATTTGCTAACGTAGGACCCAATGGTGAGCCCATACTAACGCCATCGATTTGACGATATACATTACCATTAAAGGATAGACACCCATTGACCGCAAAACCTAATAACATTTTGAAAATGGTTTTGTCATGCTGGTGCTTCCTATTGCTATTTTTACTATACACAAGATCTGTAGCTAAATCAATTACTTCTTTTACAGGTACGTTTGTGAATAGTGACTAGACGTCAAAACTACACAAAAATTTGTTTGAGTCAAATTTGTCCTTCTCAGCCTCAATTTCTTGAATGAATTGATTAGTTGAGCTAAGCATATACTTCGTGTTGATCTGCTTTTTAATTATTTCGTCCAAACCATATGCCGGAGTGTCAATGGTACTGACAATTGGTCTTGCTCCTTTGCTTTCTTTATGAACTTTAATTGTACCGCATAATTTACCTATTGAGCTACCAGAAGGTAATATTCTCTTGAAACTGCTAATCGGTGTTTTCGGCTTTACATATTTGTTCGAAAAGTACGTTAAGCTTCGTTCATCTTTACAGACTGGGTGATTATCTAAATTATTTGGGATACTTATTTTTTGAATTTAGACGTATCATTGACAAGAGCATCTATTTTTGTAGTATACTGTTCACTATCCGGTACCACCACACCATTGCCTTTATCATACTTACCGATTTTAATACTTTTATTTTTACTTTATCTACTGAGAGTGCTATGATGATGCACTGAACTACTGAGAGTGTAAATGAAATATATTATAAACAAGTTAGGAACTTAAATCAAAACAATGAACAATCCGAGGTCATAGGGTAGGGCTATCGTACTTCGGTTCCTCACCTCTGAGCACTCAACTCACACTAGTGGGAGCCCTGCACAAAGGCAACCTCAATCTGGAGTTAATACTATGTCTGCACTTTGTTCCTTCATTTCATTTTGCTTTCATAATTCATGTGACCATGCGTATAAGCAAGTATAAACACTTTTGCACGTATACTTACCAGTGGTGGGATTGTCCTCCTTCGGCTGGAACGAAAGTGGTTTATGAGCGCAATGTAGAAAACAGTCTTATGCTAGATGCAGATACTATAAATATAGCATATACATGTAGATACGTCATATAGTATATTCGGAATCTCGCCCACCACTGCCTGCAAGTTATAAATTAACACAGGTTGCTGGCGAAACAATTGCGTGCAAACGACGCTAGCAAAATTAACAATACTTAGAACACTTGGAACACATGAGAAATACTGCACTCGCAAAGTCTTCTAATATTGTTGGCGGTGTTCGCTCTGAACGCTTCTTCAGCTCGTCCTTTTTCTTGTTCTATTTAATCTGTTGCAGAACAAGCTATCTTGTTCCTACATTTGAACAATTCTTGAGACATTGTTCTGTGGTTGCACTTATTTTTCTCAGACAGTAATCTAATGAACTAATAACATGATCAAATAACAATTGAAATGGAAATTCGGATAATCGCAATGCGGAACATGATTTTGGCTCACTCGAATCGAACTTCGAAGCCTCTCTGTTGAAAATGAGGATTCTTCCAAGGGCTTTTAATAATGGCTTCTTGAATTTGCATTGAAGGGCTCTTGAATTTTAGGGTTTCATTGCGTTGAGAAAATGGGCTCTTCATAGGAGAAAGGGTTCTTAGAATTCTAATTAGAGGCTGCTATAATATCAAGGGACTCAGGATGAGACACAGCTCAAGACCCTTTTATAATGATTTCAAAGCCCTGTCCTCCAACAGAGTGGCGAATCGTATTTTTCCTATCACTGACAGGCTCCTTTGCCATTATTTCATTAGCCTATTGCATTTTTCAGTTCCACTTGGTAAGCACTTACCGGCGCCACAAATAGATTCCAATAGTGATTCCAATAGCCGCCATCAAAGCAATACAGATGACAACAGACGTTGGTATGACCCAATCCGGCATTTTGGTTGGTGACGGCGTCGGTGTTCCATTCTGAAAACATTTTGACTTTTAACGTTCACCAAATGTTGCTTTTCTCAATATCAAAATGTGAAATGTGAAATTTGAAATACATGCGAACAAATCGATGAGTACGATTGCTTTTCTTGTGTTGTGAGGAAAGTGAAAAGTCAACTTACGTAAGTAGGCCGAACGTTCTAATAAAATAGTGTAGGCAAAATATGTGGACATGACCAACATATGATATGTGGCTACCTTTTGAAGTTGACAATGACTGTCGAAGCGATGGCATCGTGTATTTATTTTGCCTACAATAATCCATTAAAACGTTCAGCCTACTAAAGGGAGTTGACTTTTCACTTTCCTTTCCTCACAATAGATAAATAACCTGTCTGGTCAAGTCATCAACTACTTATTGTGTTTGGTGACAAAAAGGGTGACATATCGGACTTAAAATGAATCAGTAGACTTATAACAATAAGTCAAGTAGGGTATATGGACTTCAATGTAAATTTCATTTAGACATATATGTTTTTCCCTATCACTTGTACTTTATTTTCACTTCATTCTACCAACACAACCTCTTCATAGCCTGCATGCATCACTAAAGTTCAAAAATTCATTGAAATCAAGATCAGCTTCAAATTAGTAATTTGAATGCCTTTAACCTTATCAGTATATGCAGATTTTTTTTGTAACTATTGATATTTCAAGGAAGTGCTGATATCTTAGTTTTGATCGCAGGTCTAAGGCATCATAGAATGATGTCTAATTATGGGTTTGGAATAATGTGTAAAAATATTGCCAACTCATCTGCTGCTTAAGTTAGTGGGCCAAGTGCATAACCCCTCTTCCGTATACGTAGATACATTTTGTACCCATAGTGTAATTTGCAATATTCATGTCTATTCATTTCTGATTTAACTTCATAATCATGAGCTGAACTTGTCATATCATTCCTTCAAGTTAAAAAGAGGATATTGGAATTTTCCCGCATACACGTACATCAACCAAATTTGGAAATATGTGCATGTAATTGCTAGATTGAAGATGACAGATCAAATGCAAATATTCATTTACCATCTGCATTTTGTGCGAATGACTAACACTTAGACTGAAAGTAAATTTTCTCAGGCTTCTGAATTCCTTTACCAGTGTATGAACGGAGACGTGATTGAAGAAATCGAACAAAAGATATGAATACGGCCAATAGAAAAGCCACAGATCTTCGACGTATACTGCCAAATGTTCGAAACTTCATGACGAATTTTCTTTACGATGAAGTACGAGCATGCATCGGACTATTGCTTAGAGCCGGGCTTGATCGTGACAACATGACTGACTTGAATAAACTGTGGAATGCAACAGAAGGAAGGCCTATTTTCCGAGCAACAATGTCGTTAAATCGCTTTACATTTTTTCTACGATGCGTACGTTTCGACAACTATCGCTCACCGCCACAACGCCTAGAAAGTGATAAACTTGCGCCTGTCAATGATGTTTGGAAACAGTTTGGATGGGACGCACCTACATCCCATCCAAGCCGTCAAAATACGGTCTCAAGGTGCTTTGGCTTGCTGAAGCCTGCACAGGATTTGCTCTTAACGCTATCATCTACACTGGTCGGGAGCAAAATGCCGCACCTCACCGCAATCTTGGTCATGATGTGGTCATTGAACTTGCCAGACCATATTATTCTACAGGAAGAGAAATTGTGACTGACAATTTTTTCACCTCTAACAGCCTCGCAGTGACTCTCCTTCAGCAAAATATTACCTTGTTGGGAACTATCCGGTCTCATCGACGTGAAATTCCTGAGCAGCTTGAATCCAAAAGACGAGAGGTGGGTTCAAACATATTCGCTCACGATCATGTAAATAAAATCGTTTTGGTGTCCCACATTCCGAAGTTGAACAAAAATGTTATGCCATTGAGTTCTATCCATTGCGGAAATTTGGCCATTGCTGGTGAAAAGAGCAACAAACCTGCCATGATCCTCGATTACAATCGAGGAAAAGCTGGCGTTGATCAACTTGATCAAAATATTGAGGAATTCACTTGTAGACGTAAGAGTGTCAGATGGCCTATGATTACATTTTATAACATGCTCGATGCTGCGGCGTACAACGACTTCGTACTGATGAAGACAGATCATCCAACATTGACCAGAAGACAATTTCTGAAAACCTTATCTTTCCAATTAGTGGAAGATAACGGTCGACAACGTCATGTAAGAAATTTGAAGCTACCGAAATCGATAATCGACGCTGGGTTGTTGCTCGGTTTTCGCGAACTAAACACTGAATTTAGTCGTCGCGGAGAAAACACGGTTTGGCACTGCAATATTTGCTACAAGAGCAGCAGAACACAGTGTGACATTTGTTTCAAAGCTGTTTGTCCACAACACCGCATGATACAGAAAATATGCAAGTGCTTGTCTTGCTCGTGAGTTCGTTTTTTCACTTTTTTTATGTGCACGATGCACCAGTAGACACTTAGCTACTGTTATATTGTTACAGAATCAATGCTATTTTCATAATGAAATTGTTATGTTGATGTATAAATTGAATGGTTTTGATAAATTAATCCAATCAGTGCCATTTTCTTGGTTGAAATGGTTATTGATTATACAAAAAAAATAAATTATTAATAAGCATTCAATAGTTATTGGTTGAAAAATTACTGATTTATAATTTGATATTTCAAAAACACGTTGTATCTATGTCAAGCTTTACATGTAGTTTGTGATATCTATGTTAAATTCTAGTATACAATATCTATTACATTAGGTAGTCAGTGAAGACATAAAATCTTTATCTCATATTTAGATAGATGAAGTGGTTAGAACAACTTCATTATCTATAGGTACAAATTGTAGCCACGTATACGGTTGAAGCAGTCGGTTTTACTCATACGGATAAGGGTTAACCACTGTTTGTGTTGTCTTGTGAAGAAAGAGAAATCCTTTGTGGAGCGAAGGCTTGTGATCTAGGAGCACATTTAGCAAGCTTGATAAACATTGCATTCTTTCATGACACACACTATTGAGATAATGCACGGCATATGATTCATAATGGACTATCAATTGTGTATAACTACAACTTCTGATATAAAAGAATGATTGCACATCTTGTACATGAAAAAAAAATTATTTCCTGAAATCCTTCATGCACTCTCTTCAACGATGTATAGGCCTTCAGGTTTCATATGAAACGTGAATGGCCTACATAGCATGCAGAAGTTTGCAATGATTGAATATAGGCCTATTTCACGAGGCATAGAGACGACGCGGCATCGATCTGGTTCATTAGTGAAGATCCCTAATAAAGTTGTCATGAAGATAATACATGATCTAGTACTTCGATAAAGAATAAAGCAAGCTGATTATTTTCTTCCCCGGGTTTTGCGGATTACTTTATTCCATTTAGGAATGGCATTATCTTAATAACATTTTTATCAAGGCACTTCACTAATAATTTTGCTCTGCGAGAAATCATTCCATTATGTAGTATGAGTGATGATGAGTCACGTATGAAATATTAAATCCAAAATGCTTAATTATATCAAGAGTTGAAGCTCCCATTATTAATTCTCTTGTGTACTTGCTTTGGCTAAATGATGCAAACTTCTTCTATCTATATTACTATTCAGATTTCATGCTTACCTGAGAAAAGTTGAACGAAAGAATTCTCGAAAAGTAATGCCCTTTTCCGTCACTATCTGAGAACACCTACTACTGTATCTACATACTGGTACATGCTGTATATGTCTTAAAAGCTCACAGCTTTTCATGAATGAGACGAGCAGCTTTTTGTGATCAAACTTCAAATAACCTCATTAACTTCAGAATTTCATAATCGACTAATAAATCATGGCTAAATTCAATCGACTCTCATGCAATCGCATCACACATCATGCACCAAACATCATTCGAGTGCTTGCATTCTCAGCTTTCACTTGAGCTATGATAAGTTTGCATCCGCTACTCTGTTTAGACAGTGATCAAATCATGCAAATCGCTCAATTCGCAAACCGTAATTTTTCTAAGATAACAGATCAAATACATGGATAAAAGAGAATGAACTCACCACTTTATCTTTCGGTAGAGTGAATGCTTCACGAACATTACCAACTGATATGACAGTTTCAATTCCAATTGTGGAAAGTTCTTGAACTAAAGATGACTCCATGTCGGACCTGAAAATCAATCACTCGAAGATGGGTTGCGCTTAAACACCACTAAGTGAACTCGTCTTCTTTTGAACAACATCATCGTTCATTTTCAAATGGGGCCGCTTATGGACATTGAGGATTTTGAGATAATACAACCTTTAGGCATGTTTTTGTCAGCCATGTAATGTAAATGTACACAGTAAATCGTTGGATACGAAAATTACATACAAGCATTTACCAATTTCACATACAATTTGAAACTAACATTTCATACGAGATTCTCGCATGTTTACAGAGATCTGGTATGTTTTTCATACGAAATCTCACCTACTTTCGCATGTGATTGGTATATAGTAATACGAACTGTTCTATCTGTGATTGGCTGTTTTACAATAAAATACGAGTTGTTGGTATGTTTTATATACGAGACCCGATTCGCCACAGTATCTAAGTTTAGATAATACTATCACATCAAATACATTTTCAAAATTTCCTCAGCAACTTGACCAACCCTCTGTCAGCTCTTCAGTAGTAAGATAGGTTTGTTTGCCTTTAGTTTTGCTCTAGATGATGCTAATTATTATTCTGATATCCGCAACACTGCGTTATATAGTTATATTAGAGGTATAGAGCTATTCTGAGCTAATATAGTTATATTACAATATGTTATATCGATATCTTTATGAGAATAAGACTGATATCGAATTTAGCCACATATTAGAATTTATAGTTTTATATTAGAAGTAAGATTGTTAGTGGCAATTTTAGTTAATTGTTGTGATAAAAGTTAAGGCACTTTTTGCTGAGCATTTGCTAAACTTTTCAATTTAATTTTTCAGACCATGTTATCTTGCACATGCACACTGTAGATGGGAGTTGAAATTTTCAAGGAAATATTATTAGGGAATCATTCCTGTTGCTACTAGCATTTCAAGCATCAATTAAATTGATTAGGTCTGTATTTAATACTAAATATAGACATAGCTGATCACTAAACTATGACTAAATTCAATTGATTCTCATACCTCTAAAGAAAATAGTAGCTAGAGTGTCAATTCAAGAAAATATCAGCATGCAGTGAAAAATGTTATGTCAAAAGATTCAGCTTTTTACGGAGATTGTGCTCCTGTGGTCTATCTTAACAACCTTAATTATTAATAATCTGAGTATATTTTATCTTAAATATCTTAATTCAATTTTCATCAATTTTAAGAATCTACCTTTTTAAAAATTGACTGAGTAATGAGTATGAGTAATGAAAACTGTGCCCTACTTGCGAGGGATAGGTGCATGGGTAGGTACATGTAAAATTTAGTGTTATGAATAGGAACATGGATAGGTACATGTATAATTCAGTGTTATGAATAGGAACAAGTATGAGATCTGTTTTACTGGATAGGTACATGTAAAATTTAGTGTTATGAATAGGAACATGGATAGGTACATGTATAATTCAGTGTTATGAATAGGAACAAGTATGAGATCTGTTTTACTGGATAGGTACATGTGTTTGGTACAATCGGTTGAGTACACTGTGTTTCGGAACGTGTATGAGCGAACTTGTGTGACTTGGTTCTGAGCACTTGGGTACGTACCGATAGACGTCCGTTGTTTGATTTTGAATGGGTTTGCTCAATTGCGACTATTGTGACAATTATTTTAAATGTAGCACTATTTAGATGTGAAACTTTAATGTGCAGTTATGATTTAGTTGCTCCCCAATAAGAAAACCAATTCCAGAACTATGTTTAAAATGAAAAAGACAAGAGATTTACAATGTAAGTTTAATTTAAGCATTAAAAATAGATGATCGGTACAGATCACGTCCCTCAGGCGACTCCATAATCTTCAGGAAGTCATCACACCATTCATGAAATGTCAGATTGTTGCTAAAGTCATGGTCACACTCGTGTACCGGACACTTCACTGGTAGTCCACTCCGCCTTTGAAGTGCTGACACAGTCAAGGTTTTCCACAGGGCCACTTTGCAGCCGCAACAGAGATGCACGGTCATATCCAACTGACCTCCCATAATGACTTGGCTGTCATTTTGAAAATAGAATAAAGGTTTTGAGGACATGCTTCTTGTTATGGAACGTTGAGGATAAGTACTTAACAGTTTGGAACAATGACATCCTTTATATAGTTATATATTCTTTAGGGAAGTTCGGTACCTCTCTGATTGGCTGTTAGGATTTCCTTTGTTTAAAAAGTATATAAGTCCGAGGTTTGTACCAATTCTTATCAAAGGTTCTAATCCTCACGTTTACAAGTTACAATTATTTTAAATCTACAAGTCATAATGGATCGCAAACAGGAAGCCGCAGTTGAGAACGCTACTGCTGATCGTACCACTTCGCCAGTGGAACGTACCAATACACCTCCCCAATCTCCGATGGAGCGATCTACAACACCAAACGAGCCGGTGGTGTTCACCAAGTCCCTGCATCGCCCGACTACTCGAGTGATGATAGTGACGTATCAATCGAGACGATGCGTCACATGAATAAGAAGTCCATGCGAACGCCACTTTATGGACGGGTCACGGTCAAAGTCAAGAACGCCCCGAAAAAGTACCACACCAAACGGGTCTTCATGCGAATGGAGTCGAACGAGCGGAACCTCACAACCGCTCTCGAATTTTCGGTCATCGACCTTGACACACCACGTCGCTGTCCCTGTGCGCCCAAGAAGACCAGGATCCATGTCCAAGTGGACTTGAAAAAACTTGTACCATTTCCTTACCTTGATGACATTTGGTGTGTTTTTTTAATCTCTTTATTTAATATTCATTTGTATATGTGAACAGACTTGTTTTATCATTTCACAATTCGGTCTTCAATTAAGGTCTGAATGGGAAAGGGGAATAACTATCTACAATTAATTATGTTCAATAACTGAATTGAAACAAAAAAATCAAATATGAAGACTTCAACTTGAAATAAATAGGAACATATAACTTTTAAAGAAACAGTTATGTTGTTAATTTTAAAATGCTTGTAACAGTCCAGGATGATATCATAAATGTGTCATACACGACACCATAAGAATGAGAATGAAAAGACCTTTCGAGTGATATAAGGTATGTACCTATTCGATGGGAAAATCCCAGTTGTATGCAACTGTATGCAAGCAGACAAATGTTAGATTTTTAAATTCTCTAAGTTTTTAGCCCATTCTTTAAAGGCATGTAGCTCTCTAGTTATCTGTCATACATGTGTCATACAATACACCATTAGAATCAGCATGAAAAGAGCATTGGAATGATATATTGTATGTACCCATTTGATGAAAAAATCCTAGTTGTATGCATCTGTATGCAACTTGAAAAATTCCAAGTTTTTTTACAAAAATGACTAAGTTTACAAATTTTCACAGTTAAAGTTTTACAACTAAAAATGACCATAATATACAAACCTCTACACTTGACCTTGACCTTAGACCTGACCTTGACCTTTGACCTTCATACACTTCATACACGGCGGGGGGAGGGCCTCAAAATTTCTCGGGCGCTTCGCGCACTCGAAAATTTATTTACCCATGGGTTCCGGGTGCCATAGATACTCTTCTTGCTTCCCTAACCCTAACCCTAACCGTAAACCTAACCCTAACCCTAAACCTAAACCTAACCCTAACCCTAACCCTAACCCTCATCATTAAATTTAATTATTTAAATTTTGGCGCGAAATTTGAATTTTCGAATTTTGGCGCGCAATTTCAAATTTACAATTTCTTAAACAATTCAAGCATCTGATATCTTTAAATTGACGTCATTAAATTTGATTATTTAAATTTTGGCGCGAAATTTGAATTCTCGAAATTTAGCGCTTAATTCAAATTTAAAATGTTCTATTCAAATCACACGTTTTATATCTTCAAATATGAATTATTATATGACTATTAATAATAACATGTATATCAAAGTAATATATCAGTCCATCAGTTCATATTACTTTGAATTCACTATACTGTTTACATGTGGAAATCTTTCAACACATTTGATGGCGCTTCCATTTCTAAGTTTAAAAATAAACCAGCTGTTTAATTTTTTGTTTGAGTTATCAATTTTGTTTGACCGTACCAATTCCAGGATGTGATGTCATAAGGTCTTTGTTCATAGTTGCTTTGTCAATTTCATATATAAAGAAGTTGCACACAACGAATTTTTACTCATTTTCAAATAATTCAGTGTCCATAGCAGACGTCGTTCTTCGTTCCTCCGTTCTCCGATTCGTACTACAATTCTGAAGTGAGTTTCACTACCATGTTGTGCTACTTTATAGGATATTCGGGAGTAGAAACATTATTAAGTTTTTATAACCAAATAGCTTTAAATATAGAAGCTTGGGTTTCAGGATAGGAACACTTTATGTTACATTATTAACCATGTTTTTTTAAATTTTTCATCCTAAATTAAGTCATTGATCGAGAGACATGAATATATCAGTTTAAATGTAAGTGTATTTAAATCAACAAGATTTTCACAGTTTGTTTATAAATAAAAGATACCTAAATAAAGCCTTCATCCATTTTAAATATTCAGTCTGTCATCTGCTAACAGATGTATAAAATTCAAGCTTGTTTAATTAAACAAATTGAGGATTGGTTGAAATTTTCGTAATTTCACTTTCATTCCATTAAATTAATTTCGAAATTAAATAATTTCAAGACAGCTACTTGTAAATTTCGACTCTTTCTATGAGCAAACCGTTTTCGAATGAAAATTAAATTTTCGACTTTCGGTTTCAATTTCAACTTCAGATTTCAATTCTTTCTAAGATTTATTCAATATCAAGGTAGTACTTCATAGAGTTTTGTTGATGATATATAAATGAGTTCTCATTTAATAAGAGATAAATTTATAATCATTTTTTTTCCTCTATAGAGATGGTCCGACAAGAGAGTCTTGCACGACAGCGCCTAATTTTTCACTTCTGTGAAACATGTCAATTACCCGTTCAACATGCTAATAAGAGCGGCCACAAGAACTGCATCTTCAAAAGCGACTGTACGTATCTGTACTGCCTAACGTGCAAGTCATATAAACGGAGTAATGAAAAGGTTAATACCGAAGCCTCTAAGGCATTCATTGAAAAACACAGACCATGTGCTCAGCAAAATGGGAGGAAGGGCATCAACCTCACCTCAAAGGCTGAAAAGAGGAGGTTGGAGCGGTTATTTCAAAAGGAGAGGCCGATGGAAGGTGTCCTTTCACAGGTTGATGAGCCTACAGCAATAAAGAAACCTGTCAAGTCCCGAGTCCCAAAGAAAGCCCCCAAGTCACGACAGTTCATCGATGACACCTTAAGTGATTTTGAGGTGAGTTCTGCCAATCATACATAATACCTTCAAAGGATAGCTTCTTAAAACCGAATAAATTAATTATTGGTCCATTATGCATTAAAACATATATCGTTTAAACATTTCAGGATAATGATGAGATACCTCCTCCTAAGAAGACCAAGGTCTTAATTCAAAAAAAGATCGTCACTAAAAATGTGAGAATACATTTACTCCATTAACTATTCTACCATGTAAAAAGTATTTCAACATTGCCACAACATTTCAGAGTGAGTTGCCTCAACAGACTTGTGTCAGTTTTGAAGAGGAGAAAGCGGCTGAATGCTTGAGAAATGTAAGTATTAAAGTTATTCATTAGCTCTTTATGTGAAATTGAATATGATCTTTTCTTCAGCTGTTTACAGGTGTGAACAGTATACCCCGTTTGCCTACATCGGAGAAGAAGTGTCTTCCTAGTCCCGTAAGTGTCATTGTTTAGTTATTTGTCAATAATATTTCTCAATGCAAAAAGTATTTCCAAGAACATATATGCTTCTCAATGAGTTGCGAACATGTTATCCTATTTTTCTCTGCAGGTTGTGCGATCGCTGTCCCTCAGGAAGCATCGAAGTTTCCTTTCGACGCCAGCGACGAGTACATCGGTGGAAGATAACGAGGAAAAGCCTTATTCGATTCGCGAGTCTTCATCAGAGGACGATGAAACCTCGTCAGCGACTTCATCTGATGAGGAAACTTCGTCAGCGACTTCTTCCTCGACATCTTCTTCCGATGAGGATGATGATCCTGTTACAAATGTAAGTATCAAAGTTGGTCAACTGCATGAGTACAGAATTTTCTATTAAAATATGTTTTTTGTTTGTAATAGATTGATTTATCTTTTAGAATGACTGGTTGCTTCGTGAGAGAGAGATTGGATCCGGTCAGAAGGTCACAATCCAGCCGGAGGTAAGAGAAATTCACTTTTGTATCTTATCAATGGTAAAATGCTAAATAGATGATAAACAATTGTTTCTTTCGATTACAGGACTCCGCGATGTGTGCATCTCAGGAGGAGGTGTCATTCAGCCACATCCGGGCTTCTCCGAGCTGGAGTGTGCGCCTTCCATTATCACCGATGATGACACTGGCTCCATTATCTCCACTGCGTCCTTACTCTTCGATCCCAGCCGCAGCTCCTTCCTCTCCGATCCCAGCCGCAGATCCTTCCCCTCACGCTGCTGCGCCCGCACCTCCAGCTGCTCTCCCTGTTCGGCAGTACGATGTGGATCTCGACGCGACAGTAGAAGAGGTACAACACAAGGTACAAGACGTTGAGGTACAACTCCGTCGTTGCCAAGAGCGCCTAAAGGAGGTTGAGGCCCGCGAGGTGAAGTTGAAGGAGGACAATAGAGGTTTGATTGAGTCTCTAAGAAATATTACTCAATCAAACCTCCTGTTGGCCTCCCAAGTAACCACCAGCCAACAGCATAACAAAGAAACGCTTGTGCACCTCGAATGTTCCCAAAATGGCATCAGAAGAGTGCGCCTTACGAGGATGGACGATTTGGGTGGCTGTAGTGGCAGCTGCAGTCACCTAAAACTCTACCATAGTGGTATTGTCAAATGTGTTAAACTGTAACTTTATTACTTTGACTTCTATTTTCTTCTATTTTGAAAAAAGTAATTGTTGAAATTGTATGTGTTTTCTCTTTACAACAGATCGGAACATGTGGTATTGGCTGGTGATGACGCTGACGTCATTAGATGGTAGATGTATATAAGGGCTTGCTAATTTCAATCCTCATCAATAATCATGGTTGTCTGTACCAAGTGTGGAAAAGTGTTCACTCTCATAGGCAATTTGCAACGTCATGAAAAATTTTGTAAGTTAGGAAAAACGTATCAATGTAGCAAGTGTCCATATAAGACGAATAGGATGGATAATCTTAAGAGGCATAAACTTGTATGCAATAATAAACCGAATGATAGCATAACAGAGTCAAATTAAAATAATCAAAATAGATCTACTTCTAAGCCAACAACCAGCGCTTCAACTAACATACAAAACTTTACTGCTCTCGGTGTGGCAAAACGCATAACTCTATAAGTAGATTTCGACAGCATATGAATGTACATAATACAAGTAGTGAGATGAATATGCATAATAACTATGGAACTGTTAGTCTCAGCGAAAGCGCACTCAATGGCCATGCACGTGTATATGATATCACGCCAACAACACCTACTTTGGACATAACATCATTCTTAGAAAGCATGCGTTCCATGTTAGGGAATTTAGTGTCTGACTTACTAAGGAGCTATCAATTGCGCGGTCGTCTGATTGCACAAATTCGTTATGTCCGTTCTAATCCTCAAGAAGAAGAAACTTTTCTCGCACACTTTACCTCATCATCCTCAAACTATATTTATGACTATGATGCTTGGTTTGAGGATCATCTAAATAGTCTAATAAATCATATTGAAGCCTTCACAAAAAAGGGTAGCAATTGGATTATAGATAATGTACAAAATATAGAGTTCAATGTAATAACAAGTCCAATACTGTCAGGTGGACAATCATTTCCTCTACCAAAGAAGTTAAAAAACTCTAAAGCTGCCATTAATGTTAATTCAAATGCAAATGATTGCTTCCTATATGCAGTTTTATCAATATTGCATTATAATGAAGTACCTTATTCAAGGAATGAAGTAAAATCATATAGTAAGTGGACATCTTAGCTAAATATGGAAGGCATTTCCACACCAGTATCAATTAAAGATATTCCAAAATTTGAGAAAAAATAATGATATTAAAATTAACATTCACTTTCATGAAAATGGACTCAAAGGTGTTCTTTACAATAGTAACTTTACTGGTAGGCAAACGGTTAATATTTTGCTAATTCTAAACAATGGAGCAGCACACCATTGTGGAATTCCAAAGCTGTCAAGATTGTATAGGAGAACTTTAAAAAGACATAAATACTTCTGCGAAAGATGCACTCAGTCATTCACATATAAGACAACACTAGAACGACACTTCCAGTTTTGCATTCGAGGAAAAGCACAAATAGAAAAAATGCCATCGGATCTAAAAGTATTAACAAGTAGCATGGAATATCAACTAAGTCCTCCTTTAGTAATTTATGCAGATCTAGAGTGCTACATTGATAATAAAATACATAAACCTGCGGCCATTGGAGCTTATCATGTCTGGCATAATGCCCTTCAATCGAAATTTAAAAACAAGTATTACCTTTTTGAGGGAGAAAATTGCATTATCAGTTTCTTGCACCACTTAGAAACTGTAGCCCAAGACTTATATGACAACCAATGTGCAACAACTAGGCAGCCAATGTCACTGTCAGCGGATGAAAAAGCACGCCATGAAAATGCAGAATGTTGCAACAAATGTAAATCGAAATTCAGCGATGAAGTCATAAAAGTTCGTGATCATGATCATATCACCGGACGATATAGACAAACATTATGTAGGAAATGCAATCTCCGGTTAAGACTTAACAGACGGGAGCTCCCCATATTTTTCCACAATTTTAAAAATTATGATAGTCACATCGTTTGCTATAAAGCGATTGGAAGAATGAAATCTTGGAAATTAGATGTTGTAGCAGCAACTGCTGAAAAATATATAACTTTATCCGCCAGTGTTCCTGTAAATGATTACAAAGGGAAGACAGTATACTTTAAACTAAAATTCTTAGAATCATATCAATTTCTAAGTGCATCCTTGAGTGAATTAGCCAAGGGCTTGCAAACGTATGAGCATGTAGAGACATTAAGGGTAGAATTTCCACAATTAAGTGATAATGTTTTATATCAGAAGGGAGTGTTTCCATATTCATACTTCAAAAACTTAAACAGGTTGAAGGAAGACTGTCTACCACCACAATTTGAATTCTATAATGATCTTACTCGTGAGCACTGTTCCGATAGTGAATATGAACACGCTAACAAGGCATGGATTGAATTTAATTGTAGCACATTTGGTGATTACATGCTGGCATATCTAAAGTTAGATGTTTTATTGTTGGCAGAAGTATTTGAAGTGTTCAGAGCATTGAGTCAACGTGAGGATGAAGTCGACCCTGTACATTTTGTCAGTCTCCCACATCTTAGCTTTACCTCAGCATTAAATTTCTCTTCCAATGATCCCCCACACTACATACAAGATGAAAATATGTACAATCTATTTGAACGAGGAATTAGAGGGGGTATGACTTTCACCAACATTCACCGAGCGCGTGCACGCATTGAAGAATTAGGAAATAATACACATGAAAGTCGACATTTGACCTACTTAGATGTTAATAACCTTTACGGTTCTTCACTCAGTAGGAATCTACCCCACTCAAATTTCAAATGGTTGAATGAAAGTGAATTAGATAATTTTTTAAATGAAGAAAATGTTCAAAATATAGATGATGATGGTGAAATCAGCTACATTTTTGATTTAGATTTAGAGTATCCTGCAGCCATTCATGATGACACTGCCGATTTCCCATTAGCTCCAGAAATGCAGATGATTGAAAAGAGAATGTTACCACACTATATAAAAAATCTATATGAAAAAGTAAGACCAAATACACATTTTTCTTCTATCAAGAAACTTCTGCTCCATCAATTTGATAGGGCAAATTATGTAGTCCACTACTCAATTTTAAAATTTTACTTGACCATGGGCATGAGAATCAAGAAGATTCATAGTGGTATAAAATTCACACAAAAACCTTGGTTAAAAACATACATTGATATGAACTCTCAAAAGAGGGCTCAATCAAGCACTGACTTCGAAAAGTCATTCTACAAATTGAAAAATAATTCTTTATATGGTAAAACAATGGAAAATGTAAGGAGAAGGAAAAAATTTAAACTAGTCAACAATGAGAAACAACTACTGAAATTGTCAAATCATCCTCTCTATGTTCAACACAAAATATTTGATGAAGATCTGGTTGGTATGGAAATGTACAAACCTTCAACAGTTTTAAATAAATTAATATATGTTGGTCAAGCAGTACTTGACTATAGTAAGTTGGAAATGCATCAATTATATTACAATGATCTAAAAGGGTGTCCACTGATAAATAGAACGCGGCTTTGTGGAGGTGATACCGACAGTTTCTTCCTATGTTTATACACATCACCATCTGTTCGTCTGGAAGATATACTTCTATACTTCGGTGAAAAGTTTGACTCTTCAAACTATGACAGTCATCACCGACTATACTCAACTAAAAACAAAGCTAGATTAGGTTGTTTTAAGGATGAGTGTGCTGGAAAGTTGCTTGAGGAAATGATCCTACTAAAACCAAAAATGTATTAAATGAAATATCTAGACTCTACTAATCATAGCATCAAACGTGCAAAAGGAATTCAGAGAGCAGCAGTTAAAAAATTGAAACATAATGACTATAGGAGTGTCTATTATAGTGAGAATGATACAACTGAAGATATGACAATTATAAATTCAAAAAATCACATAGTTAGCACAAAATCATTTAGGAAGCAAGGTCTTTCACTTTGGGAGGATAAGCGCTGTTGGCTGGATAAAAATTTATCATTACCATATGGACACTACAGCCTAGGTCTTCCCCCACCGTCGAAGAGAAGGAGATGCCTTCTTGTCACAGGTGATGTAGAATAAGTCTAAATAAAAACAATATAATATTCCACTTGTAATAGATCTTGCGATTGCTGCATCTTCCGACATGTAGCAACACTTACTAATACATAAGTAGTCTTACTAAAATTGAAATTTCTACATCTTTCCGATATGTAGAAATGATTACGAATAAATAGGTAGTCCTAATGTGAATGAATATGTGAAGAATTTGTACTCAGCATCATTCCGATATGTTGAGATAATATAATAACAAACTTTAGGCAAACATTAAACTGAAATTTGAAACATAGCTTTCGGAACATGCCTCATTACATAAGAACATGGAAACTTAGTGACGTCCAAAACGTTCACATAACAAATTCTAAAGGAATAGCATTTCGTCATTCAATAGCAAATAGTGTTCGAAAACATCGTGGCGTTTGCATTAGTATTGACTCATTGCCTTCACTGAATGACTTCGCTGATCTCATTGGCAACCATAAGACTCGGATCAAGATTCCTCTCGATGACAAGGTATGGATAAAGTGTGATTCAACAGTCAAACTATACGTCTGCTCACCAAAGCGGGAAGATGTTGAATATCGATTTTTTCGTTTCAGTGACGTCACATGGGAAACCTTTACAAGGGAGATACTACTACAGATAACGTCATTTATTAAAGATGGAGGACATCAAACGGTTGGAAGTTGTAAATCGGATGTTAACTACAAAAGCAAACTCAAAACTTAATCTACAAGAGATCGAGAGGATTATGCCCAACCGAAAACAATGGTTGCTGATAAAACGCAAATTGAAGCCGACAACGAGCTTACATCTTGGAAGACCCTCAATGTTAACATGGAGGATTCAGAGAAAGGATAAATCTCTCACTATCCTATTATTTCCAAATGGAACAATCCAATGTATTGGAAGGGTCATGGAAGGTGATCTCTCATATCTACACTTTACTTTGGAACATTTACTTGGTGATTCATTACCTGATTGGAAAGTGAAGACAATGACCATGTTATGTGAATTGCACTATCACTATGACTTCCGTAAAGTTACATCATCACATGATCTAACTTATGAAGTGGAGTTATTTCCAGCAGCTCAATTGACTAACTGGCATCCCTATCATGTTAATGTGTTCCATAATGGAAAGATTGTGATAACCGGCATTAAAGACATAAGTGATGTGCCTCCCATCATATGTGATTTGAAAAAAATGTTTCATGAAAACCAAATTGTAGATTTTGTATATATGTGAATAGATAATGAAATATGAACATATTTTTGTTTTCCTTATAAACCCTTCTTTGGAAAAAAGAGAGCAAGTTAATGATACAACATAAAACTTTATTTCAAAACTGTTTCGACATATTTAGTAAGAATTACATCATTTTCATCACAGTTTTTGAAAATAGTTCTAAAGCACTTTTACAGTTGCTTTTCAATGGTCTCTCATTGACAAAATAGAGTACATAGCCACCGCACATTAGAGATGTATTACTTTGAAGTGGGAACGATGTCACTTTCCTAACAGTCCAGGAGAACCTGCTCATCCATAATGCGATATCATGTAAACGAGGTTGATTAAGAGAGTCAAAATATTCGGCCACTTTATAACGATTGATGTATACAGCAGTCCAATGTTTTCCTGGAAGATTGTTGGTATCCGTATTGATGATAAGCGAACAAGGATAGAAAGGAATTGAATCAGGTAAATTATCTCTAGAAAAGACATTGAGAAATATTGTCTTGGAGTAGGGATGAGCTTTCCTCATTTTCCTCAAGATATCTATGTTGCTTAAGTTACTCATCTCTGATAGCTGACAGTCACGTCTCTCATTCTTGTTATCTCAACTTTGCTATCATAGATAGCATAAATGAGACAAGTAATTGTTTTCTTCAAAGGTGACTCAAATGATACCTCCAGTCGTAGATTTCCAGGCTTTGTAACTCCTACGCTATCACCACCTAGATCTGCATCTGCTGTGAGGTTGTACATAATGAAGAAGTAGCCATTCTTGTACATATCCATTGTAATTCCATTTGAATCATCTGTATTAAACATGTTGAGGGCGGTGAAGATAGAACCATATTCACGTGCGAATTTACCATCTTTAAAATTAGGCTCATATGCTTTGCAAGATACAAATTTCCCATCCTGGTAGAGTGCTAGTTTGCTAACATTAAAGTGTTGGAAATTGAATGGTTTCTTTTCAAAAGCACCAATGAATGCCTCATTTTCCACAAATGTGATATACACCGCCTTTGGCATTGGAGTGGGAAAAAGATTTGGGTAGGCATGTGATGATGATCCCGCACCAATTGTGAAGTTTGTCAACACACTGTGATTAACTGGATATATTGCATTGTTTTTCCTCAATCCTGTCGCATGCTCGTTGATGACTGACGGGTTCATTGTTACTCGCCTTACATTGACCACGGCATTACTTATGTTGACTTGATAGTTTGTAGCTCCAAAAGCCATTAACGCGAACTCAGGATTTGCACGAAAAAATTTTATTTGCATTTTAACCTGTGATAGCAGATATCTAGATTGACGAAGGAAATCAAGATAGACAGGTCCTTACAAGTATAATTCCTTTGAATCCGCTGTTAAATCCATTCTTCTTTTTAACCCTGTATTTGAGACATCATCAAATTCACCCAGAAACTTGCAAGTGTGACTGTTTAGCTTGCTTTTGAAATTGCGTCATTGTATGTATGTATGCTCCATATGGATATGCTCGATCCCCTCCTTCAATCTGTTTGTCATTCAATATTAGATACACATCTGAGAACAGACTGGCAATAGGAAGATTTGCCAATCCCACTTTATCCTTGGATGAATCAAAATTTGTACCATCAGTCTTCTTAATTTGTATACACAACTCTAAATCAATGGATTGACAGTCAATATAATCTTGAGGATTGACAGGTATATCAAACTGAATAGGCTGTTGGTTACCATCGATATTTGTTGTGGGGACTATGTCTACAATTTTTGAGGAGATGATGTCTGTCTGATGAGGGGGAGAATCGAAGAAACACAAAGCCGAATTGATACTCTGCATCGTATTAGCTCTATAAATATGTTGTCTTCCTTCGTTTTGACTTGTTTCTAGTAGCTGTGGAATTTCGTTTGCGCTTTCTTGTTTTCACTCGACGTCTAGATTTAGAACGTGCTGCTCTAGTCGGCTTTTTACTTTTCCTGCGTCTTTGCTTAGTAACTCGACCGGATCCGACTTGTCTTGAATTCCTACGCTTCTTCCGAACTGTACGTCTCGTCTTTGTTAAATCATCTAATGCGTCTATGGCAGATTGCTGCACGCGCATTTTCATAGATTCACCGATATCCTCACCTTGAAGCGCATCAGCTGCAACATTTGCACCAAAATCTAAAGCCCTGCTTCCAACACGCTTCATGATTGGTACGCCATACTTTTTGAGTGTTGGAAGAACCACACGTCTTAGTTCACTAAATATGCCTCCTCCAACTTGTCGTCTACCTCCAACAAACACGGGATAACCGCTCTGATATGATGGTCTACTGTAAATGCCTGTCATTATGACTATTGAATAACTATGGAAGTCACAATAGCGTAAAGCCTTATTCTCGTGACCTAATATGTAAGGTCAAAACAGTAACACCACCACAGAATGGTCCTACTTCTCCTGCGTCATCATGAATTGATATGTCAATTCTATTGATGTAATTTCGGCTGATTGGTAGATACATTGTGTTAAAAAATTCTCGATTGATTAGTTGCTTCCTTACGGATGAGGGAGGAAATATGCGCAGAAGTGGGGCCTCAATGTCGCCAACCCTTGTATATTCAATAATGTTACAATAGACGTATAAGTTACTTATATCACGCTCTAGTGATGGGGCTGTATCGCCCATTTATGTGCCTTCATAAATAGTTGATTTTGAGAATCCCAATGTGGTCGTTAACACGCTATCCAGCTTGATAAGAGAGTTCTTCCCTACCTCTAGAATCATGCGTTTCTTATGTCGGTCATAAGAAAAGTGATATTCATCTGCATCAAGGTAATCTACACCAAACTCATTTAACTTTGTACACAATTCAGATGGCGTTTTCAAGCTTTCAATGTTCAAATTAACTCTTTTTACAAGTTCACTGGAAGTAGACAATTCATCACCCAATATGTTTTCGCTGTATACGTGGATATCCCATAAAGCATTTGTTGATGCTTTGAGTTTAGAAGAGTACAATTGATCCTTGAATGTATCATTTAATTTTGTCAACCAAGGTGCGCTTTTAAGGCCCTTAAACATCCCAATCATTTCAGATCCTAATTCAATAACAGCGGACTCAGACTTTTCCAATGGTGTCTTTTTAGTAAAAACAATAAATTCTGCCTCCGTTTCAACAGTAAATAAAGTTACTTTCTCTTTCTTATATTCACAAGTCATTAACGTTTCTGGCACTGATCCTTGAAACTTTCTTGCAAAGTCTTCAACACTTCTAATGACCTCAAATTTATTTTTTACTCGGATGCTCCTTTTTGTAATGCATACAATGGCACAATTCTACATTGAAAATCAGTGACTTTCCTCTCCGAATTCCACTCACGTCCATTGTACCAATACCTTGATGAGAAAGTTGTTCTGGAATACCCAAAAGTATGACTCAAATCCTTAACTAATACAAGAAGAACATGCTTCCCTTCCTTCATCAATTTTGTTGACCCCTTTGTGACTGGTTTGTAGAATTTATTCAAAGTTAGCTTGAAGAGATCATTTATTCGTTCAAACATTCTACCGATTTCCTTTTCTGTATCTTGCAAGCTCATTGTGGGAACCTTAGAATCAAAAGTTGACGTTGCAAATGCCTTTTGAATTTTAATCATGTTTTGGACAGATGGTAGAGATGTTGAAAAAGGATGTGAGGTTGGATGATGAAAAGTCCATGTACCATGTAGACTATTTTGAAATATGCGAAAGCAATCATCCTTCTCTCGCACTTCTTTATGTAATTCAAAATAGTTGTTCTTTAGCAAACTGATATCGTTGTAATAAGTAATTTCAGTTAGAGCAACTTCATGGGGTCCATGCAGAGTAATTGGATCAGCGAATTCAACAGAGTATAGAGATGGTTTGTTACTTGGGAATATCTTGGGGTTGCTATTGCTTGGAAGAATGATGTTGAAGTTAGTAGACATGTTAAACTCATATATGGAAGAAGTCACATGCTATATTAGCTTAAAAGTTGCGAGTGTCTCCCACCTCCACATTTTGTAGATCCTGGTGCGTTATCCAGCTATTGAATGAATCAGGATATCCTTTCCATTTAACTAGATATTTCCTTTGATTGCCATGACCTTTCTTCCTAATTATTTTGTCAATCATATACACCTCTTTACTTCTGTCTACTACTTGCAATTCATAAGAGTAAAATTTTCCTTCAATTGGATTGCAATGGTAATCTATTAATTTATACATGGTGGGTCTAAATTTTGTATTTACTTCATCTACAAAAAAGTCTTCTTCAGTCCAATTAGGTAGATACCCCTTCTCAAATGTAGACTTAACCTTTGAAATCCTAACTCTATCACCAACATTAATTTTCTTTTCATTGGAAATGTTTTTCGCTTTCTTATCATACAATCGAAGCCATACATCCATCGCATTATCTGGGGTAACATCAACTGGTTTCATCTTAATGATTCGATGGTAGCTTTCATTGTAACTCTTAACAAATTTCTGCAGCTCACCTACCCAAACATGTGTATTTTTTGCAGTGAAATAGCGCCATATTTTTGTCTTCAGTGTGCGATTGAACCTCTCAACCATGGCAGCTTTATAAGCACTTTTGACACTAAACAATTCCACATTATAACTTTTAAGGAGACTTCGAACATAAGAGTTTTCGAATTCCTTCCCTTGATCGGTCTGTATTCTTTGCGGAACACGCCCCTCATCGAAAATGCTCTGAAAAGCCGCTTCAACTTCTGGTCCTCGTTTAGATTTCAGCGCACGTGCCCAAGCATAGCGAGATAAAATATCTATTACGGCTAAGATGTAATTATAGCCATCATTGTACTGTGATATCTGTTGCATGTCAGCCAAGTCCGCTTGCCATTGACTATCTATATTGTTAGCAGCATATTTTCTCCTTGGAAACCGCTTTCTCGCATTTTTGTGAAGAGTGTAAGTCGGTTGACTCCTCAACCACTTCTTGACTTTCTCTATTCCCACACCTGCTGCACGAGCTAGAACCTCCGGACGACTGAAACTTGCGGGATGATTTAAGTCGTAATAAATCTTTCTGCGTTTCACTGCTGTACTCATCGTCTTTGTTCTGATTTGCACGCGTATTACTCGCACAGCAACTGCTAACACAATTGATATCAACCTCTATGCCCTCTTCTCCTTTACCTTCGAGCGCAGATTTCAAACAGCAGCAAAATTTTTGTAACTACATGATATGAGAGAAGCAAAGCTTAATTTATATTTGCTTAATATTTACTATAATCCTTTCCAACACGCATTGAGCACCTAGTAGCTCTTTTTGGTTGAAGATCATCGGGATCATGAAGCTCTCGCTTGACCGCCATCGTGGGTGTTTTACTCTTTGATCCATCTTGTAAGTGACCCTTATCCAATTCATTCACAGTCGGTCCTCCAATAATATTGTGAGGTACATTTTGATCAGATAAAATTTTCTGAAAATATGTCCACCCTTGTGGTGCACCTAGTTTTCGTTTTACATCTCTAACAGCATATTGTAGAAGGTCATCTATGTGACTATTTCTAATAACATCACCAGTTGTTTCATCTATTATCTCCCCTCTCTCATTGAACTTCACATGTGGATCAATGAAGTCAAATAATCGCTCAGCGCGCACACGATATGGTCGAGGTGTTGACAAGGTTATAAATCGTCGCAACTTGTCACGAATCTGTCGCCTCTCATCAATGTTTTCAGCTGCTAACTGCATTCGTCGATAGGGATCCTTAATCTTCTGAATTTCCATATCCTTTTGTGTTAGTTCCTTAAGTTGATTCGTAATAGGTTGATCTATATTTTTGACTTCCTGTGCACTTTGTAATGTAGTCAACTGTACATACTCCTCTTGAGGAATGACTACCATCTTTGAATACAACATGTTTGAAAATAATAAGGCAACAAAGTACATTGCTTAAAACTAACTGTGAACCGAGAAAACTGTCATTGGTTCAGCGGAATTAGGTATGATATTTGTTCGAAATCGAAGTCGTTCCGGACATTTCTGGGTTAGATCAATAAATAGATAGCCATGTGGTTTCTTTGTTACATCTTCATATATTTTTGAAAGTACTTTAGGTTGTTGAGGTAATATCTGTCTACTGAGATGATGTATCTGACTTTTATCTCTTGGATTTTTAAATATTGCCAAATAATGTGTATTCAAACTTCTAGTTCTTTGCTCTTTCCCTCCATCGAAGATGTTTTGGGTGATGTAGATAATAAAAGCTTCCCTATGATGTGCAGTTTGAATGAACATTTCAGTTACATCCTTTGAAGATTTGCTTTCACGTAATAGATCATCTAATACTAATAAGTCACCTGCTTTGATATCCTCAGTTGATGGCGCCCTTGCTTCACATCATAACCTTTCTGGCGAAGTGCAGAATGTAGTTGTGGTTGAAATATTCCATAATACCATTTGACTCTCTTAATTTCCTTGTTAAACATTTCATTTCTATATTGTAGCAATTGAGTTACAAATGTAGTTTTACCGGACTGACTTGGTCCAGCGACACACATTGTGCGATCAGTGAATAGACGAAAATCTGTCATCTTATAATTCCATTAACATTAAACTCATCATCCCGCTAATTTTGCTTAGAACAACAAAACAGACACATGTTCCAGATCACGTTTATTTACATTCAGAATAGAAACTTTCAAGTTACATTTACAAATTGAAACATTTACAAATTAAAACATTTGTGTTTCCTCATCACAATTAGGATTATAGAAAGTTTTCAAGTCAGCATCTTGGCGCTTCAACTTCAATTTAGGATTCCCATCTTTAGATTTCCGCCCTCGCTTTTTGCTCTCTTCCTTCCCATCACTAGAAGCAGTCTTATCAATGTTAATTAAGCATTTATCAATTGGTAGTGGTTCATAGACTAGTTGAAGAACCTTCATTTGTAAAGATGCGACTTTACCAGTCAAACCATGTGAGCCAATATAAAGTCCGGTAACGTGCACTAAGCCCATATAGCGACCCCGTTTGAGATCCTCACATTCCATCGCGTTCGTAAAGAGATCGAATGCTTGAAAATGATCCGATAGTTTTAAAAACAGTGTATCAAATTCCGGCAATTCCTTGTAACCAACTCCTTCCTCTAATGCCTTTCTCCAATGAGTGGGAGCACTTTCAGGCAGCTCAACACATTCTTTCGCGAAAGAGTCAATAGTTTTAAGAATCACCTGTTGCCATTTTGGAAAAGTCACTCGCATTTGTCTCATATTGCTATACCCTGATGTAGACATACCATTACTGTGGAAGAATGGAACTTGAAGATAAAAGCCATCATCATCATAATTCAAGGTTTGAAAGTAGAATGTATTTCCAATCCCTTGTACCTTTCGTGTCGGACGAAGCTTCAAGAGATCTTGCTCAAAAGCGTTACCTTCCTCTCTGATTGTATACATTTTCTGAGTCATGTTTCAACAAGTACTAATTCGGAGCTTTCAACCAGCGCAAATGAATTGTCACTTGAAAGTGATAAAATATCATTAAAGCGTCTTCCTTATATACACCTATATATGACTCATCAATCAAAGTGATGACGTGTCACTTTATGATTCGTTAACCTTATATTAACATTGCAGCAGTTGCTGCAATCCTTCCAAGTGGACTATTGATTGCACCATTAATACTGTTTCCAATATCATTTAACATACTTAGAAACCCACCACCACCGCGCTGAATCAAGTTCCGCCTTTTCTTATCACTACTCCTTGGATTTGAAAACTTTTTTATGCTATTTAAAGAGCCAGCATTCAATAGAGGCTTGTTAATAGGTAGACATTTGTGTATTGCAAAAGCTAAATCACGAATGAAATCATCACTTGAATTTTGAATCAATTTACACTTCTTCTTATTATCATGTATCCAGTTTAACTTTCGCAACGCTTTTTTAAACTGACTTGAAGGTTTAAAGGACCGTTTTGATTGACGAGAAGATGCCTTCCGTTTTACAGACATTTTTATTCTAATATGGAAATAGATAATACAATTACAATTTTTGCTTAGTACTTACAACATTATACACAAAAGTTTACAAGCATTCACACAGAGTTTGTTGCTGGTACTTATAAAATTACACAAAACACTTAACAAGTTGTAGAGGGAAACTGATACACACTCACATCGGCTAGAGTCTGATTTGTAGCAGTTATGAGCTGCTCAATGTCTTTCATTAGATGTTTTGAAATTGGACAGCACATACAGCAGGGCTTTGAATGGAAAGTCTTTAAAATATTGGCATAGTATGCCCGCAAACTGATTACCTCAGAATGTCCTTGAGCAGCCAAATTGATGCTTACTGATGGCGGTCCACCGAATAAGTCCAGTTTATATTTGTCACCCTTCTCGTCAAAGTAGCTGGAGGTGATAATGTCATGGAGACATGTGTTGTGTTTCCATTGATACTGCTGCACCAACAGCGAGAGTATTCCGGTACAATCTCAGTTTGAGCTAGTGGGCGAAATACTTCATTGAGCCAAAATCTTGCAACTCGTGTAAGAGAGTTGTTCACGACTCTCATTAGCATTCTCTGCACCACAACGTCCATTCCGCAGCGGAAATACTTCACTATTTCCTCCATCAGATCCACCAAGTCCGCTTTATAGCCAGTTATATCTACGGCAGAATAAAATATATTGCCGGTGAAGAGTTGACTTCGGTAAATTATTGAAATGGGAATGTTGGTAGTGAACGACATGCTGATTGACATTGTATTAGCCTCAAATTATGCTTGAAATAGAACGGTACAATGTCCTCCTTATATAGAAAAGTCACACAAAGACACAATAGTGACCAATCACAGACGTGCATGATGACTCATCATGCACGATATACAGTGACTGTTGAAGATATTCCTTCATCACAAAGGGGACAAGATGAAGTTTCAAAGGGTACATAACATGTAGAACACATAACGCTATGAGAACATGGTAAAAAGAGAAGAGATCGTTCCTGTTTAAAACATTTAACGCAGTTCCGTTCACATAATAATTTAAATGTCTCTTGTTCTAATTTCCTTCTGAAGTCACTTTTATTGGGAGAACTTTTTATTAAAACACTGTCAGATGTCTCCTTCTTTCCATATCGTTCCAATTTCATCCTCCTAGTTTCACTATCATTGCAGTGTAGCATGGAGAAATCCTCTATCCACCTACGATCCAAATTGTGATTCATAGCATGCTCATCTAGATCCATTAGTCGATCAACTAAATCACCAGCGTTGATATTTTCACTGAGATTTGTTACAGTTTCTATAGCTTTGAACGAATATCCAAGGTCTGTTGCGACAACCCACGACGTTGGGATACTAGTCATCATTATGTATGTCATCAAACAACTATCTCATATTTATAGCATAGTTTGTCTACGTAAAAGAAAAATCAATGTGTCATCTTGATTACAATGGTTGCAATGGTCACAATAGTCGCAATTGAGCAAACCCATTCAAAATCAAACAACGGACGTCTATCGGTACGTACCCAAGTGCTCAGAACCAAGTCACACAAGTTCGCTCATACACGTTCCGAAACACAGTGTACTCAACCGATTGTACCAAACACATGTACCTATCCAGTAAAACAGATCTCATACTTGTTCCTATTCATAACACTGAATTATACATGTACCTATCCATGTTCCTATTCATAACACTAAATTTTACATGTACCTATCCCTCGCAAGTAGGGCACAGTTTTCACTACTAGTATGCATATTGTATGTACAGTATAATGTACTAATAATGTGTATAAGTAGCTTGAAGCTTATTATTAGATACTAGATTAAATGATATTTTCTGATGAGATTTAAATACACTTAACTTAAAAAGAAATTAATCTGATTATCAAAGAAATTTCATGAACACAAGTCATAATTTAAGTTTTCATACAAAAGTAAAAAGCTCATGCTGCCTCTGGCCTCAGTTTTCGAGTCTCTTAACTTAGCAACTTTACTTACTACATTATGGCTTATTTTTTTGTAGCAAGCTAAATGGATCAGAGCTTTCAGTAGGCCTACATGGCGTACAGGCGTAAATGACTAATTAAGAGAAGGAATTTTATGATGAAGAATCATTGAGCAGAATAGTTATAATTTGTAAGTGGTTGAATAAGAAAACTCTATGCGGTTAGAATTCAACTATTATTTATCTATCAAACACAAGGAAATTCAACCGTTCTTAAACGCTAATTCCGCAGCTGCTATATCGAATTTCCGCTCTATACCGCTTTTAAGATTTATCATAATAGAACGTTCAGAAATGCTTTACGGCTGCCAACATGGACAAAGTATATTATGAGATTGATTACAACTAGAAAGCGCATCATTGATAGTCTGCAACAGGAATGGCCTGAGAAAAATTGAACGAACGAATTCTATGCTTGGGTCGCTGCAAGATTATCACAGCAAAAGTTGAGCCGCGCCGCATCCAACTAAAACTGCAACCAATTAAAATCCTTCTTTCCAGTGCTTAATGAATGCTATTTATTCATTTTCACCTCTTGAAATAATTCATTAGTAAATGCATATCTTCCTTCACCTCACATCTAAAAATGCAGAAAAATACTGACACTGTTGCTGTTTGCAAATATTTTCTGGATTTATAGATGTCAACATAAAATCAAAAATTCAAAATTTTTTCCTGATAATTTTATAAGTAGCCGAGCCTCATTTAAATATTCAGAAGAACTAATTGAATATAAAGTATAAAACAGTATTGATGACTTTTCTGGGATTGATGAGGTGCAGACAACACGGCAAGGTCATTTGCTAAGTTCGATAGTGTTATCCAACTTTTTGTGCGATAACAGTTTTTCAAGTATTTCAATCGAGAGTTGCTCGAATGTGTACGTAGCTCCAAAAAGCCAGGATCCAAAAATGGCATGTTTAGCAATACCTGGAAATCTCTCTCTCAAAGATAATTTTGTAGGAATCTAGAATATTTACTTTCGTAAACTTATCTTGTTTCATGAAAGTTTTAGTTAGTGACTTCAAGACACTCTGAAAACTGTAAAGTTATGTGAAAACCGTAAAATGATGACGCATGCGTCTCTATCATAGAGATGAACAAAAATAAGTGATATAGTTATCCTAGAGTGCAGTAACTGCCTTATTGCTTGACAGCGCGGCGGAGACGAATTGCACGGTTTCAGCACGCTACCATACTTTGATGATTTAATCAACCATTTAAAAAGTTAGGTGCGTATTTGCAGATAGCGCTTCAATCTATTCATCTTATCATTACTGTCCTTCAAAAGGAAAAAGAACTGTCGGAAAGAGCGCTAAGTCTGTGTCTTCATAGCGCATTCCTTCAATAAATGACGCTATATCAATTAGACTGAGTGCCACAGTAGAACGTTTTGGGCAATTTCGGTAGATAATTGCCATTGATAATAGTTCGATTTCTATGGCTTGTCGAATGTTTCATTATAAAAATCTCAAGGTGAGAGCAATCTTTGCATCGAAATGTTTGGCAGGTGTTTCAGAATAACCCCATACTTAACAATTGTAAATATCAATTGTTCTATCTCTATTGTCTGAAATAAACGTCTGCATACAACCACAGTGCGATAAGAAATTTTAACAGCCATGTAGCGGTAAATTTTTCGATGATATTTATTGCATGAAGAGGGTCATCTATCGTCCGTCGAGCAATAATGAATATGATTTCAATACTTGTAAGGGTGCTTGGGCCTCATCGCAATTAATTTTGAAAATGGTGGGTATAGGCCGCACGAGAAGGCATAGCGGGTTGCATGTGGTCCGCGATTCGCGGTATGGTCATCTCTGGTCTACAGACTAAATGAGGCCTCCTAAATAGTATCTAACTGGCTATGAATCGCAATTTAATTGGAAATATTTCACAGTACAACACATGACTAAATATCTACTGAGCATTGCTTCATGCAAAATGACCATATGGGATTCATCATTTCAATACGCACAATGCCCTCGCACGCAAAATTACAATAAGCCATTGACATTAATCTCACGCGCAGCCTCGTCTCCAATGCATGTTACGTCAACTTCCCTATCATTTAGCTTTGTTCATAGGACATCGAAAAGTGGAGACTGACCATAAAGTGGTCAGAAAGAAGCCATCTCGGAGCGGCAAAAATGTTAAACCTGCAAAAACTGGGAAATTATTATGTAACTTCTGTTGTAATAGTCGCACGTCTGTTAGCGAAATTTCTAGCGAAAATTAATTGGTTCGGCTTTTACCGATTGTTTCTGCTATTAAACAGTAAAATGCAAAATACCACTGTGAATAAACGGCGGAATCTCCTTGTACTTGGTATTTGTATGTGGATTAATTCAATATTCTTAGGCATAATTTAATTATTTCTTAATTTAATTTAGCTTTGTTTTCTTTCTGAATAATATTAAAGACCAACTTGTGTGTGCATCTTAAAATATCGTTATCGTTAATTATGATATGTTGTTCGTGTTGTTCTTTCTGTATCAGGCAATGTGTGACATGACAATGTTTCTGAATATCAATGCTGTTCTTAAAGTAATAGTCACTTCCATCGAAGTTAATGAAAAAACATTTCTTCAAAGTAATAAGTTACGCGGAGGATTTGTAAAATGGAATTCTTCATCTGCACGATTTTGTCATGGTGGTCAATTTCCTGATAATTTCTCCAAAAGTGTATGATAAAAGTATGGTAAAAGTGTATGAAATTATTCTAACCATCCTATACTCATCATTATATAGGCTAAGCACCCTATAGTTTCTGCTCCATTATAGGTGAGATATGAATCATTTAGAATTTTCCTGTTTCTTGTAAATTTGTGTTTATCAATGCATATTTTCTGCGGCTGATCCTCAAATTAACATTCATTAATTAAGCATCAGGATTAACTGACGGAAAATTAGGAATATATGCATAAAATATTATATTTTTTGTTATTTTTTATTTATTTTATATGTAAAATAATAAAAATATGTTGTTTACAATCAATTAAAATGAATCTGCTAACTTGACTTATCCATTGAATGTATTTGACTTGTCTATAAGGCATGTCCTCCTCTCATTCTCATTGCACCTGTAAATGTGTCACATGTTCCTCGCAAATCGTATATAAAGATATTGTTCCCTTATTGGATATGCAAATGTTTCTTTTGTAAATAAACATCTGATATTCTGATATCTCATAACACATGATCACACATTTAATATAATCAAAACTACTATCACATTGGCCATGTAAATACATGTAACGCGGAGTTGTAACTGGTCCCAAATGTAAGCTTGCTTGCTCCATCGCCTCCAAGAACTGTTCTTGATAGCCATATAGCTATGGAATCGGCTAGGAAATCAGAGACCATTATTGCATCAATGCATGCATGTTACGTAATTCCTAGGGATGAAAGATAAATTGCATTTACAATGCAGTACTTACAACAGGCGCGGAGACAATAAGGCCGCTAGATTTGATTTTGGGAAAGATTGGTCTTCACCAGCAAATGTCGAACGACGTTTTCTCTTCGTAAACGTATTGCTACACATCTCATTATCTTGCTTAGGAGATGCTATGACGGATACGTTGATAGCATTTTCTTTTATAATAGGGCTATCAGAACCAAAGGTAACATCGAAGGGCCTCGCGTAAACAAGAAATTTTGAAGATAATCTGTTGGAATGAAATGAGATTTATCTAAACATGAGGAAACAAACTATAATATATTTGCACACAGTTACCGTCTTTTTATCATGCTAGTGTTCCTTTCACAACATATTCCGAATCGAATTTGACAATATTTGTTTAATCCATTTGCAATACTAGATTGAATGGCACTGCCCATGTACATAAAGAACTGAAATGTACAAAATTTGCAGTCTATCACGCAATAGATAATTTCATAGCAATCGTCAATTATCAAAGTCTGCATTTTCATCATTATCTGCATCAGCTTATAAAATAAGAGTGTAGAAAATCTACTTTTCTCAATCCAAATCAATATCAGGCTCACGGGAAAATTTCGGTCATGGGGCCTTTTATCTTCCACATTACAACAATCTTGCATCTTTTGAATTCAATGCTTTAACACAGAAAAAGATCTCAGGTGTGTGTGTGCAACAGAAGTCTGCGCTCGTGACACGAACACGACACGAACATCGTGTTTCGTGTCGTATTGAGCCTTGCCATTCGTTTTAACATTTAGAGTTGTGTTTTATTTTCGTGTTGACAAGGATTCACACTATTCGAATAGAGATAATTTGATTCAATTTCACCTGTTGTAGCTTTAGACAACTTATCTAGTCCACGAAGATAAAGAATAAAATATCAGCATTCTGTTAATGCAGTTACCCATTTAGGTCGACTAAAGACCAATGCATGTAAATTTACAATTGAGCAATACCTGGCCGAATCACGAGGATTATCGGAGGACCTCCTGTGCGAGCCTTCAGTCTGGTGTTGGCCAGAGTGCGCCATCCACTCTAATAGCACAGCAGTACACGCCACCCAACCACTACCGCCACAAGCGAAAGTGGATTTTCAACAGCGGGTTTGTCACTGACAGTAAGCAGCATGTATATTCATGAATACAGAGCAGATTGATAAGCAGCTCTTTGTTAAATCGCTAACTGCTCTAAATTGTAAAACACGACAACTGTGACCGTTGAGCTCGAAAAATCAACTGAAATAGTTATAATACTGTCTATGAATTTAACTGTTGCATTCAAAATGCTGCAGTTGCATTTCCAGTGCGCCAAATCCAACGAATTTGGTAAACAGCTTGAAAACACGCTAAAACTAAAAGTCACAAAAGTGCAGGTTAGTTTTAAGAGGGTCAGCAAAAAGACGAAAGAGGGAGGCGAATCGTCCTCCCCCTTGGGACGCCGGCTGAAGATCAAACAAGTCATCAATAATATTCTGCATGAGCCAACCCCCATTTATGTCACATTACATTTCCATTACGTGCAAGGTTAAAAAAACCATGGTTAAATCATTGAAGGACATAAGTGATGCCATGCTGATATCTATTTCCCTAATGGAAAACAACAATTCATCGGTCACTCTCACCATGTCATTGCTAATCTGAGCGGTGCTTCGAATTTCCAAGTAAACAGCATGCAAACTTTCAACATAGGTCACTACAAAAAGAACACAGTTGAATGTTTATCGTGTGGAATTCAATGAATTACCATAATACAATGCAATAAACTTACAGGGACATCTCTTGTCACTACATAGTTGTTGCATGATTTCTATCAAAGCGCGTGACTTTCCATCTTTTTTAAGGCATTGTAGTCCACCAGGTACAGGTGATGGATTTGCACAAACTCGAGTGACGTTTCCAATTCCAACCCCACATTTATTTGAGCATCTACTTGTGTATTGCCAGCGACTCCATCCTCCACTTCCTGGTTTTCAAAGAAAATAGTAGTTGTGTACGATACTGCACCAACAATGAGCACTAAACACCGAACAATGAACATTTATGCTGTTTGAGTTTTGTGATTAATATTATGCATGCTGTCATGCGCACATTTATTTCAAAATTGAAAGATCATTCCTTATGGAATGGTAAGCGATTTAAATTTATGAAAATATTTGAGAGTATGGTGGTAATTTATTGAAAACAATGGTTTAAAATGCTTTTATAGCCAAATCTCTGAACATGGCTTTAACCGTAGGAATCGCTCTTTTTGTTTTGTTTCAGTTAATGAGACTTGAATGGACAAGAACGGTTTGCTGATGGTCACTTCAGGAGATCATTAAGGCACCGATCTAGGTAGATGCTGTGAGATGAAAATTTTCCAAAAAGGAAACCTCCTAAGCCGAAACGCCGGGAGATTGTATGATTTATTTTAATATAATAATCGATCAAGAAATATTTCTTTTAGGAAAATTACTTATCTATGATGTTCCGATCGAGTGCTAGCATTAAACAAAAAAAATGCCGTGAGAGCTTACAGAGAATCAGATTACTGACATTTGCAAAGTTGCAGGTTCCTGTCGCAAGGCGATCCATTGCACAGCTTCACAAATAGTTGCACAAAAAGTTAACCTACTTTCAAATGTAATTTTCGTGTTGTTTCATTTTTAATAAAAGACATCTCATATGAAACCTTATGTTCCACAGATTATTATGACAAATATATTCTACTTTCTGGTCAAGTGGTCAGTTGTGACATGATTTTTTCATTGATGAAGATGCTCAATTTCAATAAACATTATGCCATGCGAAATGATTTGCTTAGTACTTTGATTTGGCAGAGCTATTAGGTTGCGTCTGGTCAGTTGTGGTCAGCAGACTTAAAAGTATGAGCCTTTTTTGGTCAATTCATTCACCGATGCCGACAGACGAAACTACGTTAGAAAATCAAGATCATCACCATTGAATCAGGCTCGTGTTAAGCTTTCAGATGATATCATTTTTTTTCGAATTTGGTGCACTTTCACTCAATTTACATTTTTACCAGAATTGGCAGAATTGTACTAGCTGTTGGATAAAGTAATGTCTTTAACGGCCAACCGCACACAACCTGATAACTTTTGCTGGATAAACGCTGGCGTTTTCAAGTTTGGATTTAAAAGAACCGACAAGATCGACAAGATTTTCACAACTGAATCAATGATGACAGGAAGACAGACGAGTGCCGACATGAAATGGTCAGCTATGAAGCAACAAACTTCCAATCACTAATTACTTCATTTAATCAGGCAAACCACAGTTTCTTGACTGATCAAGTGAATAAATTTAGTAATCAGTTAATTATGAGCTCACAATTAAACTCAATGAGAACAAGTAAAAGATAAGAGAGCTTTTCGTGGTGTGCAGCGATTTAGGAAACGGACTACATGTTATCCAAATGTTTTTTATATAGAGAGAAATGATAACAACCGTCAATATTTACAAAGCAAGCTGATAAGCTGCCAATATCTTCCTATTGTCAACCACTGGAAGTCGTCATCGTCTAAACTGTGAACTGCAAACCGTGAATATCCGTCAAAATTAACTGCTGAAATTAGTTTCACGGTTTTTCAGTCTGAACTGAAAATATCCGTAAAAACAGACGTTTGTTATATCTGATATGAGTCAAAGGCAAAAGGCAAAAGTCAAAAATGTTTATTTCCAAGAACATTGGAAAACAGGAGCATGTGTCCTCACATAATATCCACAAAAAACATAGTTTGATGGCAGAAAACAGCGTGCGGTCGGTATTGTTGAAATTTATTCTGAATAAATTTCCAGATTTCATATTTATTGATTAGTGATTTCCTTAGTTATCGTTCGCAAGTCGTTTGCTTTTTTGAGAAACCTCGCGATGGATTTTGCCAATTTCGGAGTTAAAATATTCATCAATTTATTGAATTCTGTTGTATTGCTACAGTTGCATAACAAAAGCGCTGATTCTTGTCGTAAATTTTGATATAGTGAGCATTCTATCATGAAATGATACAGAGTCTCCACTTTCGAATTATCACATAGCTCACATAAACGCTCTTCATATCGCAGCCGATTTCCGTAACTGCTAGTTACAAAATCTAATTTGTGATTTTTTGTTCGAAATTTTAATAACATATTGATGTCATTGTATTCAATATCAAAATTCAGATATGATTTCATAGTATTCTCAAAACCACATAATCCTAAATAATTCAGGCCAGAATGACTATCTTTTGCTGTAGATATCCATTTTTCTCTAGCGTAATGGGTCACTCGATTTTTTGCAATTCTCAAATATTTTCCTGTATCAGCCGTTACCTGTTCGTCCCATAGATTTTTCAGGCTGAGTTTTGTAAGTAACTGCCTTATTCGCCAGCACCATGTATATCTACTATCATGACCATCTGAAGTCATATTGAGATATATTGCATCATATACTTCTTTTACCAAACTTCTTTCATTTCTCGTAATTATTTTTATTCAATAACACAGCTGCCTTCGAGAAATGAGCATCCATAGGACATATTCCAAATTCACCAATGAGACAATAATTGGGTGTAGTCTGCTTTAGATGGTAATATCTTTTGTAAATATTGTATATGAGCATATGAGTGGATTTTAACTGCTACGTCATCATTTAACAGATATTTTCTGTGAAGCTTTTTCGTGAAGCTTAACGGTTGTTTCAGCTTTTTTTAGCGGTGTACAGTTTACAGTGTAGGTACCGCTGTCCCGACCCCTGAATATGATGTTTCTATTATTCAATCACTCCCAAAGTTACCTACTACAGTAGTACTCGGATAGCAAGTCACCCATCGGGAGATGCCAAACATGGCGATTTATCTTATTTGACGAGTTATGTGAAGTTACTTTTTTCATCATGATGAGACTTCACTGCTTCATTAAGCATTATTTTGATATTTGAATAACAGTGGCGTCTTCTCCGTACCTGCGAGGACTTCGGCGCATCCTCAAAAAATAATTTTCCAACAATTATAAAAATGAAAAGTGCCATCATTCATTTAAATTCGATAACTTCTCGTGATAGCTGTGCACAGCTTTCCGTCTCAAAATCAGACGCTCAACCTCAGAGTGAACAGTTCTGCAGCATGTTCTCGAATCACAGCTGTTTTCTTTGAACAATTGGACACACAAGCTGGTCGTGTGTTCAGACGGAGCATTGATGTTCAGACAGAGCGAAAGAGAGTTGTGTGCGTGTGATGCAGTAAGCGCACGCGCCCACACCAATATTGGATTTTCAGATAGACATGATGCTTTGCCTTCTCCAATTTTTGCAATGAAATTCTAGGCGATTCTTGATCGAGGCGCGGTATCTAAATATAGAAAGGGAAGCGCAACCCAATTGTTCCTGGATTTGCTTTATGTCAGAGAGTCTACTATGTCAACAGTAGCAGATGGCTAACGCTCAGACAAGACTGCAATCAGATGATGAGCGTTCTCCAATGAATGCAGAGTAATGCATTTGACTCGAACACCCAGATTCGGTAGAATTCCATAATTCGTTTATACGTGATTGATGTGACCAGAGGCGTCGCGACCGGGGGGGTGTGGGGGACCGTAACACCCCCCCAATATGAAATTAATAAAAAGATTCAGGTAAAATGAGAAATTTCAGGCAAACCGCCGGTTTGCCGGCGATTCAGCTCCAATATTCACTGACGTTGTTCTTAGCCACAAAAACACGTCTTGTCACAAAAACACATCGTAATGTCGGGAAATTCTCACCCTTTCTAGACATCAGAAAGTATATGGTTAGTTGCCGTTGATGATATTGATTTGTCACGCGAAAGCGGTCAAACATAGCGCGCTGAAAACGACCTGCACCGGGGATGACTGTATATGCGAGCAGGAGGAACAGTCGCCTCGCATTTTCTTAAAAATTGGAACATAAGGCGATGTGAGTTAGCTCTGCTAAATTTAAAATATCTAAGTGGAATTGAAATGTAATTCCAGTACCTTACCTATAATGTGGCCAGTGAATATTGGCACTGAATCACCTAACGCTGAAACGCCTGCAACTCATTCTGCCTAGCTGGGTAGTGTATATTTAACCGTTGATTGATATACGTGGTGAGATCAAAAATGATTTAGACTCGACCAGAAGGAATAATGCTACGACTTAGATATTTCACACTGGATGACTAATGGGTATATAGGCAACAAATATCGTATTGATAACTTTCATTGATATTTTTTTCTTTAGTATTTTTATCGATTTTAAATATTTAGTATTTTTCAGCATTTTAATTGATTTTTTCCATACATTTCCTTAACTTCCCTCTGAATATATGCCACAAAAGTACAACAGCTAATCCACAAAATGTTAATTTCAAAAGTAAATACAAGTCATTTCTTCTCAATGTAATCCCCTCATTCTCTACACACTTGCTCCACCTTTTAGGAAGCTCTCGAAAAGCCTCGTGGAAAAAGTCTCGACTTCTGGAATTGAAAAATTCCATCACTGCATCTTTCACATCCTCACTATTAACAAAACGCTCTCCCCTGAGATGATGCTTTAGTTAGCGGAATAGGAAATAGTCACTTGGAGCTAAGTCGGAGCTATGGGGATGAGGAAGCACATGAAAGTCTGAGTCCTCAATTGCAGTTGTAGTGGTCGCTGCAGTATGGATGGGCGCGTTGTCGTGTAGTAGATGAAGATTCTGGTTGCGGGATTTTCGAACACTTTGACGAGCTTTACGAAGTTGCTCACAGTAGTACTCGGCATTCAGTCGCTGATGTCGGTCGACGAAATCCATATGAACAATGCCGCAGCTGTTCCAGAAGATTGTCAGCATCAACTGACCTTTGAACACAACTCACACTCGGTACTGCTCGTGATTGTTATAACAATCAAAGCAACTGAATACATTGATGAATACAACTCAGACCCTATTGAAGTTTATGCAAGTCATGTTCGAAGTAAATGTATCCGTCAAAATACTATCAAGAAAGGAAATGTATGGCAAAAATCAACTAAAATGCTGAAAAATACTAAATATTTAAAATCGATAAAAATACTAAAGAAAAAAATATCAATGAAAGTTATCAATACGATATTTGTTGCCTATATACTCATTAGTCATCCAGTGTGAAATATCTAAGTCGTAGCATTATTCCTTCTGGTCGAGTCTAAATCATTTTTGATCTCACCACGTAAGCTCTGGCTATTGCGTTGTCCCTTGAGGAGATGACAGTAATGGACAAAAGACCGTTCCAGGACACCATAAAATCAAAAAAATTAGTACTTTTAAAAACGACATAAATTTATGAATTTAGTCCCTTTTTCAGGTTTTTAAGACCTAAATTCATGAATTTAGTCCATTCAAAAAAGTACCATTTTTTGAAAAATGGTACTTTTAAAAACGACATAAATTCATGTATTTGAACCCTTTTTCAGGTTATGAAGACCTAAATTCATAAATCGGCTAAAGCCAGAGGAGCTTCGCTCCGATTTGGGCGTTTTTAAAAATACCCAATTTTTCAAATTTTTCAAAATCTCAAATTTGTGATTATGACATTTTTCACCCCCCAAAATCATGACCGTTCCAGGACACTGAAAATCATAAAAGTTAAGAATCTCAAATTTGTGATTATGTCATTTTTCACCCCTGCCAAAATCATGACCGTTCTAGGACACCGAAAAAAATCATAAAAGTTGAGAATTTCAAATTCATGAATTTTATCCATCTTTCAGGTTTTTAAAATATATCATGTGACTAGCTGGACATCGGAGATGTCTTCCAGGGCTTCGCCGTTAAAAATATTTCTTTAAAAATGGAAGAAACAAAAGTGGAAGGAACTTCAGAAATGGAAGGAACCTCAAGAATATATCCTTCGTTATCTCAATTAAAAATAAGTGAATTAAATATTGAAAAACACAAAGATAGAGTTAGGTATATGAAAGATAAGGAATCTCAATTATTATTAAGATTAGAGCATTATAAAAAATTAAGAAAGAGATGGTCTAAAGTTAAGAATGTAACACAAGGAATTGGCATATTCTTAACAATAAGTTTAGGTGCTTTAACAATTGTTATATCTTCAGGTGTTTTAGTAATTCCAGTAGTTGCTACAGCTTTAACAGGTACGGGTGTTTTTGCAACTTCACTTGCTACAATGTTAGAAAAATCTTTAATAACTAAGAAACGAAAATCATTAAAAACTAAGCATTTACATATTAAAGAAGTATATGATAAACTACATTACTACTTTCAAAGAGTATGTGATGATAATGTTATTACGTTAGATGAGATTGAAAAATTTGATCAAATAGCTAATGAAGTAAATCAAATATCATTTCAATCACAGACAGAAAAAGTTGATGATAAAAATAAAAAGGATGGTAAAATTTCTAGTGATGGTAAAACTTTTAGTGATGATAAAATTTTTTTAGAAGCGCTAAAAACTTTATTAGACAAAACTTTATTAAACAAAACTTAATACGAGAAAATTTTAAACGAGAAAATTTTAAACGTGAAAATTTTAAACGTGAAAACTTTAAACGTGAAAACTTTAAACGAAAAGATGTCAAACAACAAAGCAATAAAAAAATAATTTGTTCAGTAAAATGTTTTTGCTGTATACCAATGTTACCACAAAATTCAAATATTATATTTTAAAAAAAATAGACAAAATTAAAGCTGATAATAAAAAATAAAATATTAAAACATTATATTTGTATATTTTTATTACTCGGTAAACAATTGTTCGATAACTCTTTCATGAATTTTTTTATCAATATTAATTGTGATAAATCCATAATCTTTTGACCAAGCATTATTACACGATTGTTTAAATTCATCTTTATCTCTTATACATAAATCTCTTAACAAATCACTTAAGTTTCTTGCATTTATTTCAAATAGTATAAATATATTTGCATTCTTTCTAATAACACTTCCATCTAATGAATACATACTTTGTGTCAAATAAAATACACTACAGTTATTATGTCTACCTCTTGTGAAATAATTTCTTTGAACTGACTGATTTCTGTCATTAACACAATCATCAAAAATTACACAATGTTTCATTGTTTTATCTAGTTTACTAGGATCTTGCATATTACCACTATCATCTATTAATTGTATTTTTATATGCTTATTTTTATTGGATTCAACTAAATGTTTATTTTTTGCTGCTTCTTCACACCACAAATTTATTTCTTCTTCATATTCAGATTTTTCATATTCTTCGAATAGAGAAGCAATTGCTGTTTTTGTAAGATTATTTTCAAATCCATATTTTAAAAATTGATAGACGGGTTGTTCTGCCGTTGTTGTATAAATTATAAGATTGTTATAATCCAAAAAATTTGGAGTCGTTAAAATTTTAAATAATAGATATGTTTTTCCACATCCTGATCTTCCGCAAATAACTGCTAAAACTTTATTAGATAAATTTGGATGATGATTAAATTTAAGTTTTTTTTATTTAAAGACATTTCATTCATTTTTAAAGTAATAAATTCATCCATTATTGAATTAGTGTTTTTAGAAACAAAAAAATAAAAATAAAATTTTAATTTAAGTTTATTTTTTGTTTCTAATAATAAGATTAATAAGATTAATAAGGTTAATAATGAAAAATGATAAAAAAATTAAACTTCTCTAGCTTCGCGTGGGAGTTTATACCTCCCGTACCAAAAGATCTATCATAATCTCTTCACCTCCAAAATTTATTTCTTGTCCTTTTTCATCAGTGATTTTAATGTTAATGTTGTTAATAGTTTTTCTTGTAATAGGAAAATATATTAATGTTTGTGGAAATACATTTAATCTATAACCAATGGGTACAGTAAAAGCTGGAAAACTGAATATTAAATTTGATAATTTACCATTTATATATCCTCCTTCAATAATGTCACAATGTACAACAATTGAATTTATTTCAGTTATTTTTGGAATCTTCTCACCTAAATGATAACCTTGACTATAGGTTTGTTTATTAAATCCTAATAGCTTTGACAATGATCTATCATGATTAAAATCAACTTGATGATTTTCGTCTAAAGTAAGAGAAAATTTATTAACTGCCGGTTCAACTGCAAAATGTAATTGTTTCTTATCTTTAAATGGTATACCTAAATGTCTCTTAATTTCATTTGATATTGTTTCAACTTCGTAAGAACCAGGAAGAAAAGTTAATATTTTCCATGTTTTGCCTTTATCAGTAGAATATCTAAATTGATCATTCACATCTTTGATAACGTTTTGAATAGTGTTAAATGTGGAGAAACTAGTCAATGCAATTTGATAATTTTTATTTTGTTCTAAATGTAGAATGGGTTCTAAATTACAAGTGTGTGATGAAGTAGTTGTTATAATTTTTAACGTCGTACTAAATTTTGATGAACCCAAAATCTCTGTTAAATTTTGTAAATGATTATTAATTTTGTCTAAATCTGCTGAACACATTTTTAAACTAAAAAATTAAATAAATATTTTTTATAAAAAATTAGAAACAACATATTTCAGCTACACTTTTATTATCCTCTTCATTTAGAATCTTTTTTTCTAACAGTCTTTTCAATATAGCATGAATTTCATTGAAACTAGAATTATGTCCTTCTTTTATTGCAGATATTAAAATATTTAATCTATTTAGTAATTCTTGTGGATCATCTGGTAAAAATATGGTTGTTTCTGTTTTCTGTTTTTTTGTTTTCTGTTTTTCAGATAAACCTTTCCCTACTTTAACTCCCGTTGATAATAAATTTTCTAATTGTTTATAACGTCTAAGAGTTTTTACTGTGCCAACTCTATCTAATATAGTTTTATATTTTATTAGATCTTCTACAGCATAATTTTTTAAATCTGCTCCTCTTAAAAGATCAACAAAATTTCTATCTAAACTAATAGGTTTTTTATCTGGAGTAAAAATTAATCCTCGTAAAGGTTGTGGAAATATTTCTTTACCACCAAGATAAAATCTTGCAAATAATTTTTTATCTAAAAGGAAAGTAGAATGTTCGAATAACATAGATTTTGGTAATTTTTTATCTATGTTTGCCTCTAATAAACCATAGTCATCTAATAGTGTTTTAAGTACAGGATCCGCTATATCAACACGTTTTTCATTAAGTTCCTTTTCAAGAGTTTTAAATGGTTCGACAGTTTTTTCATAATCAGTTTTTACTTCTTCAGTTATTTTTAATTTATCAAACATATCAGATTGAATACCACCTTTTGTCATTCTATGTTGAAGATGATTTTCTTTCATAATATTTCTTTGTTTTATTAATTCGTCTAATTGTTTTATTCTTTTAAAATTATCAGCTCTAACTTTATCCATTTTTATATGATAATTTTATAATATTTTATATTTTTATATTGTTATATTGTTATACTTAGAAAATAGAAATTAGAAAATTAAAAAGGTAAAGTAGTTATTCCATCAGGTAAAATTTTTCTTTTATCATCAAATGGATCTAATGCTAATTTATGTTCTTCTTTTAAATACATTTTATGTTTTTTTGAATTAAGTCTATAATTACATGCTGTTTTTATTTCATTATTAAATAATGCATTTTTATAATCTTGAAATGTTATTTGATTAGCCACTGATGCCTTTGAAATTCCTTTTAATGTTTTATGTGTTTTAATATTTTTAGTTGTATCATAACAGTAACATTTAGATTTTAAAAATATAGCTTCTGTTATGAAATCTTCATTTCCTTCTAATTCATCTTTTACTTTACATAAATCAGAAGGATGAATGATATCTTTTATTTTATTAATTTCTTCATCAAGTGAAGAACCATATGGTACTGTTAATTCTAAGAAAATAGAATCGGTATCTGTAAAGAGTAATTTATAGTTTTTGCCATAAGCAGGTGCTAAATAATCATATATAAAACTATACATAAATAGTTTAGCTAATTCTAATATAGTGAAACCAATGAAATTAAACTTATCATGTTTTACAATGCTTCTTCTTAGATGAACAGCACAAAGTTCATCACTGAATCTAGTAGTTCTTTTATATGTAGGTTTCCTTGTTAAATTTTGAAATCTATCTCTATCATAAACTATTTCAATATTTTGTCTATTACGCACATTTTCTAAAGTCTTACCATAAAATGCATTATTCATTAATTTGAAGAAAACGTTTCCAAAATCATCTTTATTTCTTTTAGCTATTTTACGTTTTTCAATATTGAACTCTATATAATTTTTTAACCATTTAGATTTTCTATACTCTAGTTTTCGATGTATTTTGGTGAGAATCATGCCATGATTTAAATACCAATCTAGCATTCTTCCTTCAACAACATACTTTCCTTTATTACCTTGTGTTAACATAAGTTTTTTTGTTGGTCTGTATTTTTTCGGAATTATAGATTTTTGATAATCTGAAAAATCTTCTATATTGGGAATTTTGTTTTCTGGACAGAAAGGATAATATTTTATTGCTTCTTTTATATAATCAGGATATACTAAATCAACTTCATATACATAACCAAAATTATTTTCACCATCATATGTTCTTTGATAAACAAGATTATTACACCATGTCATTTCACCTGTTGGTAATTCTTGTATCATGCAAGAAGAATATAAGCTATTAAAATCATAATATAATAAATAGTTTTCTCTCATGAATTCATCAATTGCATTTTCACGTTCTACTCCTTCTCGTTTCGTTCGAAAAATTTCTAATATTTTTTCTTTTTCTTCTGGAGATAAAGGTTTCATTATTCCATATTCTTGTGGATTTACTTTCTTATTATAACATTTAACATATCTATTACCTAAAACTGATGAAACTCCACCTCTAATTCCAGATTCAAAAAATAATAATTTATCATATGTATTTTCTTTATAATGTTTAAGTTTAACATTTGTATGTTTTAATCCTGCTAACCATGTTAAACCTGGTGTAGAATAACAATAACATGGATCTATTCCGTAATATTCTAAACACATATCACGAAAGTTTTCAAAAAGATCAGCTAGTATTAATACATCTATCTCTAGATATTTCATTGTATAATCATACATTGTTTTACAATTTAACTCTCTCCAATTTTTTTCAGCTTCTGCATAGTCTTCGTCTGATAATTGTGATTGTTTTAATGTTGATTTAAATTTATTTATTGGAGGAAGTTGTTCTTCTTCCATAATTTTATTCACAGAATTAAAATCTCCAGTTATGTACTCATACGGAAATATTCCTTTTAAAGGTTTTAAATTATATTTATTTAATATTTTACATTGTTCAGGTTTCAAAGTTTTTCCCATAACATCTAATGAATAAGGAGTAAAAAATCTAAATGCATCTAAAATTCTAATACAACCTAATTGCATTGAAAAATATTCTTCTTCTTGTTTACATAGTACATTTATTTTTTGTTGATGTAATTTTTCAGATGAAAATAAATCTTTCATTACTAGATGGAAGTCATATTTAGAACCATTATAGAAATATAAAGGAACAAAGTTATATTTAAATTTGTTAGCATTAAGATTACAAGAATTATGTGCTGCACCTCTATATAATCCATTTAGATGATCATGATCTTTTACTTTATCAATATATCTACCTCTGCCAGTTTTATATTTATTTGTAAAACCTTTTCCACAGTAATAACAATTTATTTCATCATAAAATTCTTTTCTTTCTTCATCCGTTAATGGTATCATTGGTTTATTTGTTTCAAGCAATTGTGAAAAACGTCCTTGTAATTCTTCTACTTTCTTTGTAAACATTTCTGAACTATCTTCACCATAGTATTGTAAATATTCTGATTTAAATAATTCAGGATAATTCGAATGAATGTACATTCCCCAACATAATGGTTTTTGTTCAAATAAATATTTTTCTTTACTTTGTTCAGTTGAACTTTTTCCAGGCGCACTTTTTCCAGGCGCACTTTTTTCAGAATTATAATTTTCAGAATCGGGTGAAGCCCTGGAACTTTCCGTTCGATTTTGTGTCATATTAACATTATATGCTTCAAAATCACAATAAATAGTAAAGGGTACTTTATTTTTAAAATACCATTTATTATATTCTAAATAATCATCTTTTGGAAAAGTATTTTGAACTGCTTCGTTTTGTTGACAATTCTCCAAATGTCTATTCATTTCTTCTAAAGTTCTAAAACTTGTCATACATTGAAGACAAGGAAAATTTTTATTATCTGAAGTTTTTGTAAATATAGAAACATCTTTACACAATATAAAATGTCCCTGATAATATAATATATTCGCTTGTGCTGGTTGTTTTGACTGTTCTAGTTTTTCAAATTCATCTTTATATATTTCATGTGTTTCATTAATTTCATTTGTAAGATTAAATGTATTTTGATAATAATTTTGATTTAATATTTGTAACTGATAACTATATTCTTTATCATATTGTTCTTTATATTGTTGTAGACATTTTTTTAAAGATTCATTTATTTTTTGTTTGGTTTCATTTTCTTCATTATTTAATTCTTTATTATTTTCTTCATTTAATTTTTGAATTGTTTCTATCTTATTTTGATATTTATGGCCATATTCTTGTAGTAACATTTTTGTTTGTTGTTGATAATCTATTTTACATTTTTGTAAACTTTTATTTAAATTTTCTAATTTTTGTTGGTATTCTGAAGATAAAGATGAATATTTGTAATTATAATCATCAGTACGTCCTTTATAATTATTATGATTAATCATTATTGGTGATAGTGTTTTAACAAGTTCAAATTTTTCAGTACATATTATATTTCCTTGGTAAAAAATATTATGATGCATGTAATTTCCTCTATCATTATATACTATTTCTGATTGGCATAAATTTTTACTATTCAAATAAAATTTTTTTGAATCTGAGTAAAGTGGAGTAATTTTACCAATAGAAACATAATTCACATTTAATTCAAAAACATTTACTTCAATTAAATTTTTATTCTTTTTATGAAACTTTAGTAACCTATTATAATCATATGGAAATTCATCTAAGCCATCAGAAAGATCAAATTCACTTATGTATTCTTCTTTATTGTAATGACTTAGTCTTTCTTTATGATATTTTGCAGGATGTAAATGTGCTATAATACTCCACAGAAAACAATAATTATCTTCATTTTTTATGTTGATTAATTGAGGTGAACTGAAAGGTAAAGGAACATAACTACCACCAGTATTATTTTTATATTTATCAATTACTATTTTCTTAGATATTATTTTAACAAATCTCCAACCAGATTCACGTAACTGGGCTTCAATTATACAATTTTCTAATTTAAGTATCATCGATTCAAATATGGGTTGTATATCATTTACATTATGAATTTCTTGCGAATTTGTAAAATGTCCTTGTATTATTTCTTCAGGAATTCCATCAGGTCCATTTTTTGTATAAAGTACTTCTACATTCATATAACATTTGAAAGATTTCTTAAATATATTATAAAAGTTGGTTAGAATATCAGAAAAAGTTTTATCGGTTTCATTATATTCAACCGATTCAACCGATTCATTAAATAAATATTTTATATCTGTTACGGCTTCATCAAATTCATCTATTTCGTTAAATTCATCAGTATCGCTAAATAAATATTTTATATCTGTTACGGCTTCATCTTCACTATTAAAAAATTTTTTATATTCCGAATGTGAATAATCATCAAACATTTTTTTAACTTTTATATCAGTAGGCAATGTTTCTAGATAGTTTTTATAACTATTTAATTTTAATATATTTCCTTCATCAACTCGTTCTACATTTTGTAAATGCATTTTACTTTGTAGATGAGATTGATAACTTCTTTTTGTTTGCAATTTTTTTTCACATAAGACACAATAAAATTTTTTCATTTTTTATTTTTTAAAGAAAAAATTTGTGTTTTAGTTTTTTTTAAAAAAAAATTTTTGTTTTAATTTTTAGAGAAAAAAATACTAATATATCTGCAAAATCGTGCGAAGCCCTAGGACCTTCGGTTTGATTATGATAAATTTGTTTAATTATTAAGTATTTCACTTACACCATTTATTAATGGTTTTATATCATTAAAAGTTTTTTTGGCTTCAACAAATGTAGATTTGGCATCAGAAAATGTAGATTTAACATCAGATATTATTGGTGTTGCTTTTCTTAAAGCGTTTCTAACATCATTTATTGCAATTTTTAAATAGTTTAATGTTTCATTATCTTGTAATCTTTTTGGTATTGGTATACCAAATTTTGCATTTAAATAATGATCAAAATAAAAATAAAATGTATCAGGAATAATTTTTAGTGGTACTTTTGCTTCAGACTCTAAAAAGATAATTATTTGTTCTATAACTTGATTTGATAAATGTTTTGTATTTGCATACATTCTAATATCAAAATCTTGAGAGTTATTATAGATTTCATGTTCGGTATCTACTAATATATTTAAATCTTTATCATATACTTGCATATGTCCACTTATGGTGTCAACACGTATTATTCCATATTTATGATGTGTATAATATGATAAAGGCATATTCATTTTATAATTTTTATTAATATCATTAAAGAATGCTGCATTATTTTGTGTAGTTGTAAAAAATGTTTGAATGTTTTCTCTAATCTTATTATCTACATCACAAGCTTTATGAGCTAATACAACTATTTGAATATTTTGATGTCTTCCTTTTGTAAATATTTCTGACATACTTTTTGTTTTGATAAACTTGCAACATCATCTAAAATTAATAAAGATTTATTTTCAGGTGTACCAGCAAAACTTTCCATATCTTGTAACTCATCTAATTGTTTATCATTATAGACGTTTGTAAAAGTTGGCCATTCAGAAGTATGCATACAAAAAATATGTACTTTTGTTTCATCCTTATAATATTGGTTTATATATTTTTTAATAAACGTAGTCTTACCACTTCCAGTTTTACCGTAAACAATGAAATGTAAATTTTCTTGATACATTTTACCTTGTTTAATATTTTTATTATTAGTTTTATCCTTAATCTTATCTTCCTCAGTCTTCCATCCTTCAAAAGTTTTTTTTTCTTGGTTATAAAAAATTATTCTCCTTTGTTCCTCTGTTAGAAAGTAACCCCATTGATTTCCAATACATATAACAAGATGATAAATAAAAAATATTAAAATACATGCTAACAATATTTTTATACAATGAAATTTTAAAAAATTCCAAAGACGTGTAAGATCTGATTGTGGTATTTTTTTATTAAGAGATGAATTAGGGGGTAGTGTCTCTAAATATTTTTTATCTATATTATTATATATATTTTTATCTATATTATTATATATATTTTTATCTATATTATTATTATATTTAGTATTATATATAGGATTTTCTACAATATTATTTATATCTTTGAGATTCGGATCTTGAGGGGTTAGTGTATCTTGAAACTCAGTGTTATTCATATAATTATTTATTATTTCGTTTATTGCATTAAGAGATTTATGACGACTTAGATTACTTTTATTACTTTTATTACTTTTAATTATAACCGGTGAATATAAATCTTCCAAATTTTCGTTTTTATTCATTTAATATTTTTAAAATAAAAATTTAGGAATTATTATTTTTTAATTCCGGACTCGCATTCTTACACTCTTATGAGTGTTTTTAACCTCTGTAGAACCTCCGGAATGTGTCGGACTTTTTGTTCCTATACTCAAAAGAAGTATGTTCCGAACCTCTCCTCTCTTCCGGAATGCTTAAGAATATTTTAATAAAATAATATTTTATTCTTTATAAAAAAATAATATTTTAATATATATAAGATTATTTTAGTTGAAATACAACTATTTAGTTGAAATACAACTATTTTAGTTGAAATACAACTATTTTAGTTGAAATACTAATATAAATTATTATTATGTTGATTATTATGTTGATTAAGTTTTGGACATAGTGTTACATGTCGCTGAAAATTTTTCTTTAATATAATTTTTTGACAACCTCTACATTTAACTTTTTCTTTTAAACAATCCTTACACTGATATTTACTATCATAAAACTCTGTCTTAGGTTTAGTAATTTGACAACTTGTACATTGTCTTGTAGAACTTATACAAGAATTATAATGATTAGTAATTCCTTGAATTGTAAAATATTTATTACAATTACGACATAACTGATCTTTTAATTTATCTTTTTTATTTTTTTTAACCTCTTCTGGTTGTTCGCATAATTTTAAATGACGTGCAAAATTTTTTGATGTTATATTTTTATTACATCCGGAACATATTTTTTTGTTATTACTTTCAACAAATTGATTTTTATCAATATAATTATTTTGTGCTACATTATTATTTTGAACAAAAGGATTATTTTGAACAAAAGGATTATTTTGTGCTACATTATTATTTTGTGCTAAATAATTATTATTATTTTGCCTAGGTGTATTTATTCTAGCAGTATTTTGCCTAGGTGTATTTATTCTAGCAGTATAAAGATTTTGTTCTTTATCTGAAATAAATAAATGCTTTAATCTTTGTAATGGTTGCTCTGATTGAATATTATTATACTGAATACTATTATTAGGTTGAATATTATTCTGAATATTATTAGGTTGAATATTATTAGGTTGTATATTATTAGGTTGTAATTGATTCATATGCATACCACATGGTGTGTTTTTCATATGAGATTATAATAGTGTTTGATTTAAAAAACGCATATTGCAAACTTGACAAATTTGAGTCATTTCCATTTTTTTTTTTTTATTAGGAAAAATTTTATTTTTTATAATTTATGTATTTTTTATAATCAGAAAAAAATTTTATTTTTATTGTTTAAAAATGATGTTACCAAATGTTGGTGGAGGTGCATATATCCCGAATAATCGTGAATTAGAAATAGAGATAGAAAATTATATCATGAAAACTGGAGACGTTTTATCTGGTCCATTGCATCTTTCTATTCTTCCACAACAAAATACAGAGTTAACAAATAAACAATATGTTGATACGCAAATCAATGAATTAAAAGAAAAATATATAAACGATGTTTTGGTTCCACTGATGAATGAATTAAAGTTGCTTAAACTTAATGATAAATCATTAAACGAAAAATTATTAAAACTTGATAAAAAGGATAGAGAGCTAGAAGCAGATATAGCAAAACTTTTTAAAAAAATTTCTGAACAATCAAAAATTTTAATATTACTTTCTATAAATTTAAAATCTGCTGTAATTAAAAATAAACATCAGATAAAAATGTTAAAAGAACAATTAGAAGATGAAATAGAAAAACTACCTGAAAGAATTAAAAAAAATTTAAAACAGTTACAAACTACATTCCAAAAAAGTGTTGATGAATTGAGTTCTAAAATTACTCAACAAATGAAAAAGATGAATAGAATAATAAATGAAGTAAACTCACTTAATGAAAAAGTTGATAAAATGAAAACTCTTAAAATCAATTTAGAAAATGAATTAAAGAAAAATTTACAAGAAAACTCTAAAGAAAATAAAGAACAGTTAGATGCTGTTAAAAGACAATTAGATGTTCTTAAAATTAAGTAAAATGCTCTTAAAACGGCGTTGAAGATTAATCAGCAGAAAATGCAAGTTAATAGAAGAGAAATTAAAGTACATCACACGCTGCTTGACGCAATAGATAAAGTGCAACAGGCAATTAATAAAGTTATCTCGAAGTTGTTGTCCATTCACAAACGTAAATCTTAAACGAGTATTGTAAATATTAATTTAAATATTTTTTACCTATAAAAAATATAAATATAATTTAAAAAATACAAAAATATAAATATAATTTTAAAAATAGAAAAGTATAAATATATGAAAGTATATAAAAGTATATAATTTTAAAATGGATAAAATTAGAGCTAATAATTTTAAAAGAATTAAACAATTAGAAGAGTTAATAAAAGAAAGAAATATTATGAAAGAAAATCATAGAATAAAAAGAATGATTGATGCAGGTTTGGTTCCTGATAAAGTTAAACCAAAAACGCAATCTGCAAAAGTTAAGAACAAAAAATAAACATTTTTTTTATAATGGACATCGGTTCATGGGTCAACGGAGATGTCTTCCAGGGCTTCGCCCGTATTTATATTTTTCCCAAAAGTCAAATTTATTACTAAAAAATGCCTATAATTTATAAACACAATCTTAAACATTTTGCTTCAAATCAAAAAATTGCTCATGAACCACGTATGAATCCTGTTTATCATTATGATAATAGAGAAACAGTCGGAACAGAAAAGTTCCTAGGCACCGCAGGTGCCGTCCAAAAAGAAGGGGATGGCATCTTTTCTGGTATTGGTAGTATCGTTAACTTAATTAAAAATAATAAAGATTTGATTACATCTGCTGCAAAAGGAGCAGCTGCTATAGGTAGTACAGCTAGTGCAATATCAAATGCTGTTAAATCACAAAACGAATTAAAACAACTAGAAGCTATTCGTAAACTCAAGAATGATTCTGAAGAACTAAAAAAATTAAAAAAACTTTCAGATGAAACAAAAAACAAAATTGCTAACATAGCTGTAGAGGGTAATAGTAAACAAAATGAAAAAACAATTGAAGAAATAAGAGGTAATGGCGTGAGCAGCAACCTTCTGTCTAACCAGCAAAGCTGTAGCGGAGCTGGTCTAGCAAAATTCTAAAATTATATTTAGTAAAATTCTAAAATTATATTTAGTAAAATTCTAAAATTATATTTAGTAAAATTCTAAAAATTATATTTTAGTAAAATTTTTTTTTCTATCTGTGAGAAAAACAAAAAGTCAAATTATTTCTTATAAAAATGTCTTCGCTTATCGAAAATAAATTTAGATTAGATGATCCTCCGTTCACCAGTTACAATCAAAAAAAGAATGACTATATAAGAATTGCTATGAATCCCGGATCTTCCAGTAGAGTAAACACTGGAGGAGATTTAATCTTTGAAGTTGACAATCAGCAGAGTTATTTATATTTACCTGATTCATTTTTACACTGCGAATATTCTTTATATAGTGATGCTAATTTTACAACACCATTACCAGATACCGATAATATTACACTAGAGAATAATTTTTTCCCAAGTTTATTTACACAAATGCATTTAGATGTTGCAACTCAAAATATAGAAACAATAAGTGATTCTCCAGGTGTAATTGATACAATGCTTAGATTTATAACAATTGGTGAAAATAATAAAAAGCATGAAATCGAAGGTTGGTTTCCTGATACTAATGATGGTATAATTATTGATGATTTAACTCACGCTGGAACAGATGCCGCAGGAATTGCGAAAGATGTAGAAAATATTGCAAAACATTTAAATAAAACAAATAATGAAGCATATAAAGAAAGACGTGAATTTAACAAAAAAAGTAAACAGACAGTAAATTGGTCATTGTCTCCATTATTCGGTTATTTAGATTATGATAAAATATCATATCAATTAAAATTTAAATTAATAATTCATCGTACAGCAAATAATGAATTAATCTTTTTTGGTAAGACTGGGAAAAAAGCATATTTAAAAATTGATAGACTTGAATGGTGGATTAAGCATATTACTCCTAGTTTAGAGGTTGAAACAGCTATTGCAAAAAGATTAAATACTAACAAACCAATTCCAGTTAATTTTCTAAAGAGAACTGCTAGTTCAGTAACTTTTTCCGAACAAAGATTTAACTGGCATTTTACTAGAACTGCGAATACCCCAAGATATTTATTACTAACATTTCAAAGAAATAATTCTCCAAGTTTTGATAAGAACAATAATATCTTCCATATTAATACAATTCGAAGTTTACAAGTTTCATTAAATCAAACTCGATATCCAATTGATCCATTAAGATTCGATGATACCAATAATCAATTTATGGAAGGATATGATTCTTATCGAAATCTTTGTATAGAATTTGGAGTTGAACCACAATTAACTCCTGGAGATTGGAGACATTTATATCCAATTTTCTGTTTCGATTTAAGTGCACAATCTGAAGATATTATTAAAAATGGTTGTGATGTAACAATTAATATTGAAAAGAAAGATTCCACAACTTCATTGATGGCTTATGGTTTATTGCTAGAAGATGCAAAATATTCTATTGAAATTCTTAATGGAAAGATGGTTAGGATCGGCTAAAGCGCTAAAGCCAGAGGAGCTTTGCTCCGATAGGTTAATTAAAATTTTTTTCATAACAAGAATAGATTAAAATTTTTGTTAACTTAAAAATTCTTAACTTAAAAATTCATAACTAGAATAGATTAAAAAAATTCTTAACTTAGAATTTTTTTATAACTAGAATAGATTTAAATTTTTGATAACTTAAAATTTTTTATTAAAAATGTCGCAAGCGAAAAGTAATATTAATAATAAAACTGTTGAATTAAAATTACGTAATATTGTGACAAAAATACCCCTAAAACTATTACGATTAACAAAAAAAAGTATTACATAAGTAAACCAATGATAGAGAATATTCAATTACAAGAAGAAAAGAATGGCGGTATTCTCCCATTAATTCCCCTAATAATAGATGGCATAGCAGCTGCAGGAAGTGTTGCAGGCGGAACAGCTGGTATTGTCCAAGCAGTAAATAAAAATAAATCAGAGAAGGCAGAATTAGAAGAACAAAAACGTCATAACAGAGAGTTAGAGAAAGTTGCTAGGGGTGAAGGAGTAGTAGATAATTTTATTAGTAAATTAAAATTAGTTGATGAAGGAAAACGAGTTCTTAAAAATATTCTCCACAATGTTGATGATTTAATTGAAATTAAAGAAACTAAAGATGGTTCTGGAATATATCTAAGTCCTAGTATGATAAGGTAATAACCTCAGAACCTTTGGTTCTTTTCGGTAAAACATTCATTTTATTTTATCTTTTAAATTTTTTTTATCTTTTAAAATGGATACCGCAAATTCCACAAATTCAGAAAATTTAATTAAATTAAAAATTGCTAATTTAGATTTATTAAATTATCTATTAAACAAAAATAAAAACTCAAACTGTCAGCATATTGGAGGTGACAAGAACAAAGTTCCATACCACTTCGGTGGTGATATACAAAAAACATTAGAAAACTTTCCTGGATTTATTTGGAGTAAATATTCGAAAGAAAAACATCTTCCTGGTCATTCATATACTGGTCCAGGAACTCGATTAGATATAAGACTAGATGAGAATAATAATCCAAAACCAGGTGAAGAACCAATAAATAGAGTAGATGCCGCCGCTTACAGGCATGATTTAGCTTATCGAAGTCATGATCTAAGTTCTCGTCATGCAGCTGATAAGAAGATGATTCAAGAATTAGATAGTATTCAGAATCCTACATTTAGAGAAAAAATTGAAAGAATGTTTGTTAAGAAAGCTTTACAAGCTAAAATATTATTCGGTCAGGGTTTAAATGAAAATCATAATTCAGACGTTTATGCATCTGAAATTCATAAAGAATATAGAAAGCCTAAATATTTATTAAAAGTAAAAGTATTTAATAAAGATGATATTTGGAGTGCTGATCTTATTCATATGCCGAATGAAAGGGACCGAACCGAAGGTTCTAAGACAAAGTCTGACTACAAATACGCATTGACCGTTATAGATTTATATACACGATACGCTTGGGTAAAACCTTTAAAAAATAAAAGTGGTCTATCAGTTAAATATGCGTTTGAAGAAATCTTTAAAGAAAGTAATAGAAAGCCAAGGAAATTGTTTGTTGATAAAGGATCGGAATTTTATAACCGAAACGTTCAGCCACTATTTGAAACTGTTTATTCAACTGAAAACGCAGGAAAAGCTATAGTGATAGAAAGATTCAATCGGACGTTAAAAAATAAAATTTTCAAGAAATTTACTCAGCAAGGAAATCAGAAATGGTTAAAAATATTACCAGGAATTGTAGAGCAGTACAATAATAAAGTTCATTCAGGTATTGAAGAAACCCCAAAGAATGCTTCTGACGACCCTGATTTAATACGAAAGAAAATATTCGAGAATAATTATTCGAATGAGAGTAATCCGAATTTGCAGAAACTTAAGCCGAAATTTAAAATTGGAGATAGAGTTAGAATATTTAAATATAAGAACAAATTTGAAAAAGGCTTTGTTGGCTATTGGACTAAAGAAATATTTGAAGTTTGCAAAATAAATCAAAGTTATCCGATTACTTATGAAATTAAAGATTTAGATAATGAGGATATCAGAGGCCGTTTTTATCAAAATGAATTACAGAAAACAGAGCTTTAACCTTTAGGTGGCGCTTTAGCTAGCTTCGCTTGAGTTATAGATTATTTAACTCTAACATAATATCTAGAAATGGTACTCCTTTTTGTAATTTAAATAAAACATAAAGACATAATTGTCCACAATAAGTTGTTCCCGGTTTTTGAATTTGAAACGTATTGTATGTTCCCGTTCCAAGTAATTCTTTTACTTCATTTGTAGGTGGAAGCCCGTATGAGTCAAAATAATAATTATCTCCGTTTTTACTAAAGATACCTGCTGACCAATGTACGCCGTTTTGGTCTGAAGTGTGAAGATTCGTTATGAAATTTACAATTATTGATGGAACTTTGTTCCGGGAACTGAAGGTTCCTGATGGCCTATTTTTTAGGAATTGTAATTCGTTTCTCATTAGAACATGAAAATTCTTTATTCCCAATTGATTAGAAATCTTATTTAAATCGAAATTCGTTGTTGTCTGTGTTCCATATAATTTAAAAAACTCATTTATGTTGCTCATTTTATAATAAAAAAATTTCTTAAGGGAGCCCCTAGAAGTCAGAGGGGGGGTATTGATTTAAAACTGTTCTCTAATGATGTCTTTCTTTACTACTTAGTCAGAAGGGGTATTGATTTAAAACATTTTTATAATGATGACTTTCCTTACTACTTGGGGGGGGTATTGATTTAAAACTGGTCTCTAATGATGTCTTTCTTTACTACTTATTCAATTTTGAAATGATTTAATTTAATCTAAATTTAAACGTTACATTGTTGCATTGTATTAGTAAAGTTGGTGTTTCGTACATCTTTTATCAATAGTAAGTCATTACTCATCAATATGTGTCAATTCTTTATTCCCAATTGCTTAGCAATCTCATTTAAATCGAAATTTAATGTGGTTTTGTTTGCCGTATATTTTTAGAATGTCTCTAATGTTTCTCATTTTAAATGGAATAAAATCTATTTCAGAACTTTCTCAAAAGAATTAGCGTGTAGCAGCTGCTAAAATTGTTTCAGCTGATAGGGGTGAAGGAAATCACAGACAAATAGCGCATAATGCGAGTTGTGAAATCTCATTCACACTATGAAAACAAAAGAACAAATACAATCTAAACACAATAGACATATGAGAGAGAAGAGAAATGAATGAGCATTTCTCTTCATTTTGGGTTTCCATAACAATCATTCATGCGACATTGCTTGAATGGAAAAATACACCAACTGTCGCGCCGATGTCAGAAAGTTTGTCGATAAATGTGTCGACATGGCGCGACAGTTGGTGTATTTTTCCATTAGCGTTCAAGGTCATTCTATTAAAAGCATATGGGAATTATTCTCATTGAAGACAAGCAATTGTTTTAAATAATGCATGTCATTGTGAATACAATATTCCTGTAACAGACAGGAACGAGAGAGAGAGAAAGAAAGAAAGAAGACACGCTGCTCCGTAAAAGTTTAATTGAGATAACGAAGGATATATTCTTGAGGTTCCTTCCACTTTTGTTTCATCCATTTCTGAAGTTCCTTCCATTTTTGTTCCTTCCATTTCTGAAGTTCCTTCCACTTTTGTTTCTTCCATTTTTAAAGAAATATTTTTAACGGCGAAGCCCTGGAAGACATCTCCGATGTCCAGCTAGTCACATGATATATTTTAAAAACCTGAAAGATGGATAAAATTCATGAATTTGAAATTCTCAACTTTTATGATTTTTTTCGGTGTCCTAGAACGGTCATGATTTTGGCGGGGGTGAAAAATGACATAATCACAAATTTGAGATTCTTAACTTTTATGATTTTCAGTGTCCTGGAACGGTCATGATTTTGGGGGGTGAAAAATGTCATAATCACAAATTTGAGATTTTGAAAAATTTGAAAAATTGGGTATTTTTAAAAACGCCCAAATCGGAGCGAAGCTCCTCTGGCTTTAGCCGATTTATGAATTTAGGTCTTCATAACCTGAAAAAGGGTTCAAATACATGAATTTATGTCGTTTTTAAAAGTACCATTTTTCAAAAAATGGTACTTTTTGAATGGACTAAATTCATGAATTTAGGTCTTAAAAACCTGAAAAAGGGACTAAATTCATAAATTTATGTCGTTTTTAAAAGTACTAATTTTTTTGATTTTATGGTGTCCTGGAACGGTCTTTTGTCCATTACTGATGACGTCATCGTTACGGTGGATTTCATCAAACCTTCCTCATACCGAGTCATTCACACGCGCACCGCGGAAAGCGCACGGTATGAATAAGGCACACCGTCTTCTCTGTGCGTAGAAGTTTATTGTCAACAGCGTGTTAACTTTCTCGATGCAAACACCGTCGAAAATTTCCTTAACAGTCGATACTACGGGATCCAATTGCGCACAAATTAACTTAACGTCATCGGCATTTCATTGGCCACTTAAATAACCACCAATTAAATTATTTTTCATTTATAGGCGTCATTTCCGACCGATTAGATGATTAGGTAGGTACCTAGTGTTGGATTTGAGCATGATAGCAGTAGGGGGAAGCTTTCGAACGGAAGTTTTTTGGGTCAACGCTGCAACCAAAGCCGGAAAAAGGGTGATCAAAAGAAAGAGGACATTGATTCATATAGCACCACTACCATCCTCGCACTAAGAACGCCCGCGAATTATTTTGAAAACAGTTGAACCATAAATGGAAAAAGTAGGAGATAGGCCCATTTGATCCTTGAAAGGGACTCTCCAATGCATGCACCCCTGAATATGATGTTTCTATTATTCAATCACTCCCAAAGATACCTACTACAGTAGTACTCGGATAGCAAGTCACCCATCGGGAGATGCCAAACATGGCGATTTATCTTATTTGACGAATTATGTGAAGTTACTTTTTTCATCATGATGAGACTTCACTGCTTCATTAAGCATTATTTTGATATTTGAATAACAGTGGCGTCTTCTCCGTACCTGCGAGGACTTCGGCGCATCCTCAAAAAATAATTTTCCAACAATTATAAAAATGAAAAGTGCCATCATTCATTCAAATTCGATAACTTCTCGTGATAGCTGTGCACAGCTTTCCGTCTCAAAATCAGACGCTCAACCTCAGAGTGAACAGTTTTGCAGCATGTTCTCGAATCACAGCTGTTTTCTTTGAACAATTGGACACACAAGCTGGTCGTGTGTTCAGACGGAGCATTGATGTTCAGACAGAGCGAAAGAGAGTTGTGTGCGTGTGATGCAGTAAGCGCACGCGCCCACACCAATATTGGATTTTCAGATAGACATGATGCTTTGCCTTCTCCAATTTTTGCAATGAAATTCTAGGCGATTCTTGATCGAGGCGCGGTATCTAAATATAGAAAGGGAAGCGCAACCCAATTGTTCCTGGATTCGCTTTATGTCAGAGAGTCCACTATGTCAACAGTAGCAGATGGCTAACGCTCAGACAAGACTGCAATCAGATGATGAGCGTTCTCCAATGAATGCAGAGTAATGCATCTGACTCGAACACCCAGATTCGGTAGAATTCCATAATTCGTTTATACGTGATTGATGTGACACTATGTTTAGTACTGCAGATGAGATCATAACCACGCACATTGTCCGAAGGGAATATACTGAAAAGATGACGGTCGTCAAGCAAGGTAGGCCAACACCTGATATAAAAATTGAAAGTGCTCACAGAGAAAGAAATAAGAAATACGCAAGACATTTTAATGCATCAAAATTTCAAACATGTGAGCGGCTGACCGGCCATGAGAAACGCAAGAAGCTGTTAACCTTGCCTCCTTTTTTCTCGAGAAAATGTGGTCTGGACAGAGAGGGGATATAGTAATCACTTCCTTGAGTAAGGCGGTTAAGAGACATGAGCAATCACTTCTCATGTGCACATTCACTTGGCCTTAAAAAATGTTCGGGAAATTGTTATTGAAAATTCAACTTTTATGAAAATTAATGTTGTAGCATAAAAAATGTCTGATATAGAAATAATATTCCAATGCCGAGTGAAGGCCTATGGTCTGGGCGCACGCGACGCCACTGTTGAATAATATCATTCTAACAATTTCATGCCCTGCTGTGCAAGAAACCACACTAGGTTACATGACACGCTTAATTACGCGTAAACTGCGTGTAATTACACATGGCCCTAAACATCCGTGGTTACGAGTGACATTACTGCAACATACATGTATGTCGGCATTCCTGTTATATAGACCTTGCGTCTCATGCGTCTGTATGTATCAGAGGCTAAACAATGTGATAGGACCTAACTTTCATGCTCAGGACAAACAGAACATGCTTAGCGGTTCATCCGTGGTTCAAGCGGCAGCGCAGACAACTGTAGACGACGCGCAAACTATAATCGCTCGCCCGCGTGTATTCATAAACATTTCCCATGTTTTAACAGCATCACATCACGTAATTGCTGACTCTTAGTGCAGCGCGTATGTACGCGCGTAGAAGTGTAAACTGTCCTCAACTACGGATGCTTGGGGTGCGCCGTAATTAGACATAAGTACATGTGCAGTCCATGCTAAACTTAGCCTGTTTTCCCTGCTACTTATTTAGGCTGCCAAGCTTGCATATTAGGCCATTTATCGCAGGCCTTTAAAGTAGGTGGTATCTGTAAACATCGCAGGTTACATATGGTAACGTATTCTATACATAAAGTACTATCATCTTAGTTCTGTAGCATGTTTTTATATTTTACTTCGTGTATGAATATTCTTTAGATATAGGCTGTACATGGGGACCACATAATGTAGACGCTTTACTAGGCCTAGGCTTATAGGCCAACATATAGGCTAATTCAGTTAAAATTTATTCTGCTGCATGTCTGTCTTTATTACTTCGTCTTTTTTCTTGGTAGGTTTACTACATGCAATTCCCGCAACACACAATATATAGCACACTTCCAGAAGTCCAATCATAGTTCAAACCAGTTCAGCTGTAAGAGATGCAAGCGGGTTGAAAATATTGAAAACTGCGTTGTAAAAATTATTAAATGTTGACGACTTATTCCAAGAAACCTTCATTTTGGACAGTTTTTTATTACGAGTCAACCGATTGGACGAGTTACGCGAAATCAAATATTTGTGTTAGATAGCAATTTAGAAAGGGATTTTTTTTGATGACGAGTTAAGTATGACTCACGAGTTATCAGAATACTACTGTATTCAGCACAATTGGCGGAATCAGTTATACAATGGAGGAAATCCATTGGAGGAATCAGTTTTACTAACTCGGTCATCTTGTTAATTGTAAATGGCAGTTTAAATTTTGAATTCCACTTTTTTTCAGAAATGCTGCTTTTGAGAATGTCGTTTGGAAATTGATGGCAGATGTTTTGATAAGTTATCTCATGAAAGCGTCTAGCGACACTGTTAAGAGTAAGTACATCGAACGTCATAAACATATATAAATATAAATTAAGAAAAGTTATAGAAAAATATAGATATATATTTTGCAGCAACTGAAAATCTGTTGAATTTGAGAAGACTTAACCTATAATTATAGCATTCGGGATACCACGATCTTGTTAGTTGTTGCTATTGTCCATCACAACTTTGTAGGACGAATATCTAGACGATGTCTATGAATGACTGCATGTCACCGATATAAGGATGTCTAAAAATAGCCGTTCTTTGTTTCCTACCCACAATCAACTACCTTGACCTCAAATAATTAGTCCTACCTTGGTGATTATGATACTTCTATTGCCCCCACCCGCCCCACATATTCCTATTTCAACAAATTTCGTCGAAATTTATCACATTGAGTTGAGAATGGGCTTGTGCAGTCCTACACCTGACCGGTCTACGAGATCTAAGCCTGTTACAATAATTGAACTGAAGAGTTTAATTGAATCCACAAGAGAGGAAGTGATGAATGTGTCCAGATGCATTACACGTTTGACTGATCGTTTCAACAATGAGAGTATTGACAGTATTGAGAATCAGCTTGAATCTATCACGACAAAACAAAACGTGTGCAGAAAGGATATTTCCGATGTAAAGAAGAAGTAGGCGAACCGGTGTGTGGTAATCATGCAGAAAGTGAAAAATGAATATACAAATGCCGTCACCTCAGAGATACAAGAAAAAAATGATAAAACGCAAGTGCGGAATACAAGGGAGCATTGAGAGTAGTCTGGAATACAAGAGAGCATTGAAGAAACGGCCAAAGATCGTCAAGAATGTGATAGCCACAATGTAAGCAATCTGTTTCAATCAATTGGCGCTGGAAATGTTGCTGTTAAAGGAGTAACTCGTATCGGGAAAATGGTGCGTGGAAGGCCGCGTTTATTGCGGGTCAAGTGCGGCAGCGTCTCGATTCGAAATGAAGTATTACGGAAGTCCAAAGACTTGAAGAAGTCAGAGACTTGCAAACATGTATACATAAATACAGACTTGACGAGAGAAGAACAAAGAGTGCAAAAGAAACTGAGGGAAGAATTCAAAAGACGCCGAGATCTTGGAGAACAAGTTGTAATTTGGAAGGGTGAAATCATGCTGAAGAAGGATGTACAGGTGCATACTCGTTCTCAAAATTTTTAGATACGTTTTTACCTGATAACAAAGGCCCATCCTTTCCAAGAATTCTACTGTCGAATGTTCGCTCCCTGATAGGAAAGTACGATGAACTTGCATCGACGATCAGAACATTGAAAACCGATATCGCTTACTTGTCCGAAACATGGCTAGACTCATCAATTGACTCAAACTCAATTGGCACTCATGACTTTGTCGTTGTTAGAAGAGATCGCACTGGACGAAAGGGAGGAGGCGTGATGTTTTATATAAAAAACAATGTCGTTTTTGAGGAGATTGCTGTCGACGAACTTTCCGATGCGTGCTATGAGGTAACTGTGGTAGATGTGAAATCATCGTCTTTATTCATAATTGGTCTGTATATACCACCGAATTTATCACAAGCAAAACTTGCCATGATTCAAGACCGCGTCTATTATTCCGTGGATAGACTGTTAATAGAAAAGCCTGGCTATAATGTTATGATTCTCGGTGATCTGAATCACCTAAAGCACAAAGAAATTTGTGAAGAGTTGTGCATGGTGGATCTAGTTGTGCGACCCACTCGAAGAGATAATATCTTGGATCACATCCTCCTATCTGAATCAGCATCAGCCTGCTATCCAGTTGACGATGTATCCTACTACGCGCCAATAGGCAAGTCAGATCATGTTGTTGTGATGACGAATCCCATTTCTTGCTACCGACATGGACGACCCGATGTACATTATCACAAACTATTCGATTTTCGCCGATCTAATCTTCAAATACTTGCCCAAAACTTGAGCGAAGTGGATTGGAATACCTTGTTACCTGATGATGAACATGTCGATTATCAATGCGAAAAGTTCACTGAGATACTCCTGAACCTTATTGATGAATGTATTCCACAACGAACGGTCATGATGACGTCCAAAGACAAGGATTGGCTCACGCCCTTAACTAAGTCACTCATTGACCAACGATGGGAAGCTTATAGGAACAAGAATTTGTACCTCTACAATAAGTTACAAACTAAAGTGAAAAGTGAAATTTTGAAGTCAAAGGAACTTTACATACAAAAATTAAAGAATGATAAAAACAAATGCTGGAAGGTTGTCAAGGAAATCACAGGTCAAACAAAGAAGAACTGGTCTAGCGAAATTAATCGAGTCAGAAATGCAGCAAAATTGGCGGATGTCTTTGCTGATGGATTTGAGGAAGCATTTGGTAGGTGCTACGAAGGATCAATGATTGAAGCATGCAAGTATCCTGACGGGGATTGGAACATCATGATCACTGAAAAGGATGTAATCAATGAACTTTCAAAACTCTCTCTTCGGAAATCTGGAGGCTTTGATGAAATCCCAATGAGAAATTACAGAGAACTGTCAGATTTTCTGTCCTTGCCACTAATGAAACTATTTAATTTTTCGATTAAGCAAAGAACAGTCCCAATGTCTTGGAAGACTACCGTTATCTCACCGATCCCCAAAACTTTAAAGCCCGATATTCTGAAAGTTAGACCAATTTCAGTTCTGTGCGTTCAAGCAAAGATATTCGAAAAGATCATTTTGAACAAGATGCGGTCAAATTTCGTAGAAAATTATGGAAGTCAGCATGGTTTCTTGTAGATATTTTGGATAATGCCTACCATTTTTATGACGACCCTTCAACCTCCAGAGCCTCTATCATCTCGATTGACATGTGATCGGCGTTTGATTCTGTCAGCCACTCACTTGTCCTTGAGAAGTTTGAGCAAATTGGCTTTGAAAGAAGCTATTTCAATGGAAGAAGATGCATGGTGAAGATGGAAGGCAGCTATTCACGATGAAAGTTAAACGAGGCGTCCTCCAAGGTTCCGTGTTAGGACCTGCGATTTTTGCCATTTTTGTAGCTGACCTCAAATGCAAGCATACTTGCACCATTCGGGTCATGTATGTTGATGAGATAACGTTAATCATGCCTCTGCACAACAACGATAAGGAGAATGAGATTGGCAAAGAAATAGCGAATGTAACTAATTGGTGTAAGAAAAACAACCTAAGTCTCAATGAAAAGAAATCAAGTATACTGTCATGTCTGAAGAATGGTGAAATTCCTCAAAGCAGATACTCCATTCCTATCTCCAGAAAAGTGAAGATACTTGGTGTCACTATCAATTGCAATCTAGATTGGACTGATCACATAACAGATGTTTCTATGCGTTGTCATCGTCGCCTGTACATCTTGCGGAAAATAAAGCGGCATACCTCCAAACAAAATCAGATTTTGATATACAATGCGTTAATACGCTCTGTGTTTGAATATGCCTGCCCTGTGTTTGTTTCACTGCCTAAGAAGTTGAAAGTCAGACTTGACAAAATACAAAAACGCACTTTCAATATTGTTGGATACAACGGCGGTGACAGTGTAAACTCCTTGACTTACAGGAGGGAAAGCATAGGTAAGAAGCTATACAAGAAAATCTCAGACAATCGTGTGCATCTGCTGCACAAGCGTATTCCGAAACGACTGCAGTATTCGACACACTTCTTAGTGCAAAAATGCCATTACAAGAAGAGGCAATGTTCATTTATTCCCTTCGTGACAAAATTCGCAAGGGGGATTTGCAAAGGGGATCTTTTGAACGTACACCTACTTTTTTATTTTATTTTCATTTGGTTTTTTTGAACAATGTCTTATCCAGAAATTTCTATGTACATATTCTAACATCATTTCAATATGTAGATGTATGATGTTAACGAAATGTAGAACAAATGTCTGTATGATTATCATTATCGAGAAATAAACACCATTATTATTGTTATTATTATTATTATTATAGAAGGATAGCAAAAACACCACTGCGACATTTTACTTATATCTTGGCATGAAGGATTGGTGCTCTGGATACTAGTTAGAATATAAGATTCGGAGGCGCATTTCAGCAATGCAAAATTACAGTTGTGATCATGAACTTCGTGGAATTTTTGTCTGCAGTGAACGACAAAGAAAGTGCTGCATATTTTCTTCAATCCAGAGGAGCGCTTCTGCAACGGTGGTCATGAAATGAGACTACACTTAGGAGCGAGAAAATTCTGAGAATGTGAGGTGAGGGGAGTGAAAAGAAGTATCGCGATTATTATTGTGAATCGAGTTGTCGAAGACATCAACTCAAAATCCAAGCTAGGAATCACATCAGTTCGCAAGGTAGCTGAAGAGGTTGTTACTATTTCAAAGACCTCTACATAAATGCTCTGTCTGACATGATACTTCTTGCAAATTACAAGTTGTGCAAGCACTTCAACCAGCCGACAAGTCAAAGCTGTGAACTCGCGAGATTGTTTCTGGATAATCACCGTGTTATCGATGATATCGTCAGGTTTGACAAGGCGTATTTTTCTCTCGATGAAATGGTTAATGCGCATTATTGCCGCATCCTGAGAGATGTCAAACCGCCAGCTAGTATCACAAAATCTATTCAATCACCTAAGTTATGAGTCTTGATGAGTTTTTTTGCAAAGTTTGGATTTTTCATCTCCAGGACAGTGACTGATGATGCTTTTCGCCGAATGCTTTTGCAACAACCACGTTCTCAACTTGTGCAAAAGCGTACGTGTTTATGTAAGTCAGCGCCCCACCTTTTTTTGCAACTAAACTTCCACGTCCCAACATTAAGAAATCACGTGATGAGCCAAGGATGTGATTCAGAGTGGCCTCCCTCCATACGTTGCACCTGATCTGACTCCTCTCGACTTGGTTCTTGGGATGGATGACAGCGAAGATATACTACTACGGTATCACAAATCATAAATCAGGTTATTCGACGATTGACTGGAATGGTGATCGTTCGAGCATAAGATTTGAACATTTGTTTTTTAATGTGAGATTCGTAAGCTCCACTATATTCTGAGCAATGTAACATGGTTTGTGATGTAAATGCTGATTGTCTCTTATTCAGATTTTTAATGTAAATTCAGTCGATTTTATGGATTCGATCGCATTATCCGATCGATGATCGCATCTTTTATCTAAAACTCAAACTTTATTCGCTTTTCTTCCTTTTTCTCTCAACATGTGTTGCTGTAGCGTGGTTGGCCCATGAAAGAGAACAAATAATTCAAAGTAATAGAAAGTTACATTCTCAAATGGAAAGTTAGCTCTCGGCAAATTCACCTAAATAAATTGCTTCTATAAATGCAACCTAAGCACAGCTTCGTTGGAAACAGGAACTTAAAAGGCATTAACTTATGCGTGTAACATACAAGTCATCAAAGAAGCACTTGCAGCCTTTGGAATCAACTAACACAGTGAAATCCAAGAGATCATCATAGAGTGGTGAGAAGAAGTCAAGATATTGTTCTTGTAGTTTTGTTTTTCGCTATACGATCCAAGTTAAATTCTATTGCTCTACATATTGTACCAGAAACGTGTATTGAAAAGAAAACTGAGAAACATTAAGAGATACTGTATCAGCATTCAGTATTGACGATTACAAATTGTGATACATCGATCAATAAGTGTAGCCTACCTGGAAAAGGAGCTCAAGTCAACAAATATGCATAAACCACGATTTTACTGCTGTTTTCCGATTTTTAATGATTTCAAATAGACATGCTGTTATAAGGGAATTTTCATATTCAAAATCGTATTCATGAAGTATATTAGCACGGTGTGTCAGAAATCGATTTTTGCCAAAAAAATTCTCCACTCATTTTTTTTTGATTTCTAGACTTATTAGGTCCTAGCAACTTGCACAAACGCAATTAAAAAAAATCTTCCGACATCTTCGCAAATGAGAGCCAATTTTCAAAATGGCGACTAAATCACCGTTATTTTGCTAGTAACATTCGGTGATTAGATCCCTCTACTACAGAAAAGTCAATACGAAGTTCCTAGTACTAATATTTTAAGAGAATACATGTCACTGATGTCATGCATGATAGTCGGCAAAATCATCTATGAGCTATAGCCAAACTATGACGTCATCATTCAAAATGGCCGCCGAAAATGCGAAAATACTCTATAACACGAAAACTAATGGTTTTAGGGCCCAATAATGTATTGCGAATGGATACAAAGTCGACTATTCTCTTTCAAACAAGATCATTTTTATGTCTCTACGATGTGTGTATCTCACATAATGACGTCATCAAGCAAAATGGCCACCACCAAAAATATTTCAATGCTGTTTATCTCGAAAACTAAAGGTTTCAGAGCCCAATAATGTATTATGAATGAATATATGAAGTCGTCTATTCTCTTTCAAGAAAGACCATTTATACGTCTCTACAGGTAAGTTGTGTGTATCTCATGTAATGGCGTCATCATTCAAAATGACCGCCCATACAAAGTCCACTATATTGTATTCCCTTTCAAAGTTCAAAACACACTCCAACTACTCGTATCGTACTTTGTTCGCTCGCGATGTGTTTCATTAACAGTCAGTGGCTTTGACCCGTGCTGAACTATTGCATAGAGCTCATGCAGATATCCATGAATGAAACTATTTCGCGACAAGGTTTTCTGATTTGAATATTCAAATTCTATTGAACACGCACATATATATATATATATATATATATATATATATATATATATACGCACACTATTTCTAGAGCATTTTGAAATAGTCAAGATCACTGTATCACCGTTTGACTTCGAGTTCGGCATGCCTACCTTTCGACGTAATCACGAAGAAAGTAAGTCTGTTCTTTGTATTATATGTATGGAGAAAGGGAAGGAAATGCGCCGCTTAAATGACTCTCACTATGATATCATCGAACAATACTGCATTCATGGCTTCGATCGCTCTGATGAACGACTCCCTACATCAGCTTGTGGAACTTGTCGAATCATCTTGCAGGATTGCAAGAAAGGGATCTTCAAGAAAGAAATATCGGTTTTCGACCATTCTAAAGTTGCCTTATCTTACATGTACATGACAAGATCAAGATCAGAGAAAGTTTGTGACTGTCTCGTTTGTCAGACAGCAAGACATTGTCCAAATTTCGGCGACAGGATTTCTCATGGAATTAAAAAGCCAATTGGAAGACCGAAGCTTGACCCTGCTACTCCGTGTATTCCAAAAAGTCAGAAACTGTGTACAACGTGTCTATCTGTTTTATCCCATGGTAGGCCCCATTCGTGCAATCTAGAGACGAGAATGAGAAATTTGAGCAACTTTGCTGTGTCATCAAATCAGACCGAATCATTCGCATCCAAAGTCATACTGGATAAGTGCTCGGCAGAAGGCGATGGTTCGCCTGTTACCCTTGCTCGACCTGGTGGGAGGCATCCCGTTACCGTCGCCGTCTCACCGACTTCCTCCGGGAGAGGACTGTCTGAGGGAACTCCTACGTTTCAAACCTCTGACATGAAGAAAATTCGAGTAGATCTAAATTTGAGTGACCAAAACACTATAAAGTTGAATCAGCATATTCGAAATGTCTTGCCCACCTCCGTAAAAAGTGGCATGTCGAAAGGTAGGCATGCCGAACTCGAAGTCAAACGGTGATACAGTGATCTTGACTATTTCAAAATGCTCTAGAAATAGTGTGCGTATATATATATATATATATATATATATATATATATATATATATATGTGCGTGTTCAATAGAATTTGAATATTCAAATCAGAAAACCTTGTCGCGAAATAGTGTCATTCATGGATATCTGCATGAGCTCTATGCAATAGTTCAGCACGGGTCAAAGCCACTGACTGTTAATGAAACACATCGCGAGCGAACAAAGTACGATACGAGTAGTTGGAGTGTGTTTTGAACTTTGAAAGGGAATACAATATAGTGGACTTTGTATGGGCGGTCATTTTGAATGATGACGCCATTACATGAGATACACACAACTTACCTGTAGAGACGTATAAATGGTCTTTCTTGAAAGAGAATAGACGACTTCATATTCATTCATAATACATTATTGGGCTCTGAAACCTTTAGTTTTCGAGATAAACAGCATTGAAATATTTTTGGTGGTGGCCATTTTGCTTGATGACGTCATTATGTGAGATACACACATCGTAGAGACATATAAATGATCTTGTTTGAAAGAGAATAGTCGACTTTGTATCCATTCGCAATACATTATTGGGCCCTAAAACCATTAGTTTTCGTGTTATAGAGTATTTTCGCATTTTCGGCGGCCATTTTGAATGATGACGTCATAGTTTGGCTATAGCTCATAGATGATTTTGCCGACTATCATGCATGACATCAGTGACATCTATTCTCTTAAAATATTAGTACTAGGAACTTCGTATTGACTTTTCTGTAGTAGAGGGATCTAATCACCGAATGTTACTAGCAAAATAACGGTGATTTAGTCGCCATTTTGAAAATTGGCTCTCATTTGCGAAGATGTCGGAAGATTTTTTTTTAATTGCGTTTGTGCAAGTTGCTAGGACCTAATAAGTCTAGAAATCAAAAAAAAAATGAGTGGAGAATTTTTTTGGCAAAAATCGATTTCTGACACACCGTGTTAGGTTGAGTAGCAACTCAGTATTAATCAGATGCTCAATGTGTATACAGTTTCGATTTTACTAAATGAATTCGAGTTTAGACCCACCACCGCATTTTAAATATGAAAGTTTTGCACTTTTGAGAAATTTACACTGATCATTTGAGACTGATCATGATAGCTATGCAGAAGGAAAAATCCTCTTACAAATCCTCAGTGTCATGACAACCTTGGAGAGGTAATAATGCAGTTTGCTATTACTTTAATGCTCAGCTTTATTAACACTAGAAGGACAAAGAAATTTCACTACCTAGAAGGACCAAAGCGGTCAAAATTGACCGGCATATCTTAAGTAGCTAATTAAACTATTTTCATCCATTCAATTATAAATATTCACTTATATTACTGCATCAGCTATTATATTAGTCATTGCCCATTATGTCCGATGTCATGAGATCACATCTAAGCCTGTGTTGCATAATATGATATGTACATACTATCATCATGTACATGTATGATGATGTGATTACAAGAAATTGAAAAAATAATGATAGTTTGATGATGAGAAAGATTCCATCAAAGTGAACTACCACAGAAGTTAGCTAGTTTGCATGAAAACTTTCTTTTGAACATTCAATTGACTTGTAAAGAATTGGCTGAAAAATGGTACAATATATAAACTACTTTGATACTTCACTTCAGTAGCAATGAAACATGTAGCAACTGCCTATTTTTTACCATTCTGCGGCAACTTTTTTGACGTGTGTGAAGTTAGCACCGCCACTCAGCACCGCCATCTTGAAAAATGCATGTGCAGGTCAAACCAACGATCAGAATCGATCTAGATGCAGCGTGCCAGCATGTGCCATTCACTATTTTGAAAGAATTCCTCCTAGTTTAGGAGAAATCGCTGATTGAAAGTTCGACATGGCAGTGATGTGAAGTTAGCACCGCCACTAAATTTTCTTTTCCAAAATACACAATCAAAACATACGAAACCCGCACAACAGATAGAAGACCATCAAAAACATTGTGCCAGCAAGTTTCAGCACCTAAATCCCCGTACTTCCGGAGAAATCAGTCCCCGAAACCACAAAATGGCAGTGATGTGAAGTTAGCACCGCAACTTCAAAATAGTGAGTGGTACATGCTGGCACACTGCATCTAGATCGATTCTGATCGTTGGTTTGACTGGCACATGCATTTTTCAAGATGGCGGTGCCAACTTCACATCACCGCCAGTGCATTGAGCTTTCGGGGGCTAATTTATCCACAAGTACGGCGTCTTAGGAGAAGAAACTTGCTGGCACAATGTTTTTGATGATCATCTCTCAGTTGTACTTGTGTCGCGTGTTTTATTTGCGTATTTTAAAAAAAGACTTCAGTGGCGGTGCTAACTTCACATCACTGCCATTTTGTGGTTTCGGGGACTGGTTTCTCCGGAAGTACGGGGATTTAGGTGCTGAAACTTGCTGGCACAATGTTTTTGATGGTCTTCTATCTGTTGTGCGGGTTTCGTATGTTTTGATTGTGTATTTTGGAAAAGAAAATTTAGTGGCGGTGCTAACTTCACATCACTGCCATGTCGAACTTTCAACCAGCGATTTCTCCTAAACTAGGAGGAATTCTTTCAAAATAGTGAATGGTACATGCTGGCACACTGCATCTAGATCGATTCTGATCGTTGGTTTGACCTGCACATGCATTTTTCAAGATGGCGGTGCTGAGTGGCGGTGCTAACTTCACACACGTCTTTTTTGCACATTCCGCATTATGTTACAGATTTATTTGAATAGCCATACTGTCATTTTCTCCACCAAGGCCTACATTCTCGTGTTTCTTGAATCGACTGCAATGCGTTTGCGGTAGGCCCACTTCTGCTTTGTCTCTGTGTGGACATTGTCATGAAATACAAGCCGTATATGCTGTCGCAGTGATCAATCATATGTAGCTGTCATTCGAAATAGTATCGATGGTTTTATTCCCGCCATATCAATGAGGTTGAAAAACACCGCCATTGGCAAACAGCTTTGCATGAATGGTATCTGTACATCTAGTCGAAAACAACAACTCCATATTCTGCAATGTTGCAACATTTAACCGTTTCAGGAATCCTTTTTGGATGCTAATCAAATTCTTGATAAACGCACGACGCTGGATCCGATCACTGCCGAAAGCTTTTCCTTGCAGGCATTTGTTCATGTTCGAAATCACAAGAACAAATATCCATTCAGTCCTTGAACGTGATGCTACAGAAGTTCAGTTGTTTCGTGATCACTTGTACTGCCACGGTCAGAGTAGTCCGCATGCTAGTCACTATTTTGTATGTCTTCGTCGGCATTAGAATCATTCCAATCGATTCTTTGCAACTCAGTCGGTATCTGATTAGCAATGAGCCTTCTTGGCCGCTCATTGCTTCGATCACCTTTAGCCATATGGTTGCTAATGAAACAGTCATGATATCTACACAGTCACTGAGTAATGAATTCCATGACCTTATTCATCATCTCCTCTCCATGGTTCTTGGCTGCTTGTTTGAAGACATCAATCAATGTTGATTGTTGGTATACCAAAGGAATTTGTGCAAAATTGAAACAAGAAATGATATTCAGTACGTGTTTCTGCATATTTGTATTGAATTATCATGAAATTGTGAGTATGAGGGATTTTTTGAAATGAATCGCCATGGTTCATCTGCAATAAAATAGAAGTCAAAGGCACAATAAATTATGCGTAGCCCATGGTTGACCTTTCCATGTGAAAATCATTGCTCATGCGATACATTTCACTCACTTTTAACAATGCAGCAATCTGGTTTGAGACTACACGCTTATTCCAATTTCTATTCAAAAATTGAATTCAAAGTACAAAAAATTCTAAGCGGTATTAATAAGCGTCATTTTTGACCGGTCCGGTCCTTGTAGGTAGATATACATAAAACAAAGAAAGTAATAGGTCGAATCAAATTTTGATCTGACTGATATGAAGCCACTACATATTCAAGAAAAGTCAAGAAAAACTAAGTCGAAATACGGAATTTCATAGAAGCTATAACACTTCGTAGTTAAGCAGCGGTCAAAATGACCGGTCGGTCCTTCTAGTGAATAAGAATACTTTCTTATGCGTGATCATATCAATAGGCCTGCCCATAGAGTAGGTATATTAGGTAGAGTGGCAACTACGCATTTATTAAATCGCAAATGTGTATACACTTTCGATTTTATTAAATGAACTCAAAGGAGTGCAGTCGGAATTGTTTCCAAATGTGAGATATGTGCATTTATGCAGTTTGAAGAAATTACAACGGAATTGACTGATCATGATAGCAAAGCAGAAGGAAATGATATTGTTTTACAGATAGTCCATGTCTGACAGCCTTGGTGAGGTAATGTTTGTTAAATTGGAAACTCGATGACCTGCTCTACTGCTTTCCTGCTGAACCTCAAGAGAATCTACTTACGTGTGATCAGGCAACAGCTGCCACTGGGATGGCAAAATCACAGATTCAGAGACAATGATTTCAGTTAACTTTGAAATATGCAAATGAGTCTACATCACTATTCAGATTCAGGAAATAAAACATGAATTCAGTGAATCATAAAATCAAGCCGGTGAAAATTGAATTAAAAACTTGACATTTCAGTCAAGAAAGTAGAATAAGGTCTCGTTTTTTTTCATGAAGACTTTTATCATAATACAATTCATGAAACTCCCTTGATAATCAGCTTAATTTCCGCTTAGTTAGGATGCTTATCAGCAAATATTCATTCCTTTTGATATCCAACTTGTTGCATACTACTTATATAGGAGAGTCATCTCGGTAGTATAAATTGGCAAAATTTTTACATTTTTTAGAACTGCTCAAATAATTTTTTGGACGACGGAAACGTACTCTCCGCATAAAACTGAATCTTTTTATATACAAATTTTCACTGTATACAGATACTTGTTTGAGTCGACACTCTACCTACATACGTACTCTATGGGCCTGCCACTAAAAGAACAAAATATCATGACAATGATCACAATCAACTTTAAAAGAGGTAAATGGCATATTAGATTACATATTTAAGAAGAGAAATATAAATTTGGTGCATCATAAAATGATGCAAATGAAAATTGAACTCAAAACCGCGAAATTTCAGTCCATGCGGTTCATGAAATTTCCCTGATAATCAGCTCAATTTCCGCCCTATTGACCTGTTAGAATATGTTCATTCTTTTTGAAACCCAGTGAGCATCACACAACTGTGAGTAATATAGTGGTTTCATGCCGCTAGTATATAAACACCTGAACATTTTGCAAAACTAATGACTCCAAAAAGGTGATCAAAAACCTTCTTATACTTAAGTAATGTAATCTCCGCAACAAATTTTTTACTCATACAAATTTCATTGTATGTTGACAATCCACAGTGAAAAGCACGCCTATCATGTACTTCCTCAATGATCTCGATGTATTCCATACTATGCTATACCGATCAATGAAGTTACCTGGACAAGGAGATATAGTGCAAGGTTGAGTTCTTGATTCATTCAAGGCGCGAGTGAAACCATCCGTCTTGAGGCATTCCAAGCCTGAATTGGCAGGTGAAGGATTTGAACATGTCCGCACAGACGTTTGCTGACCTACACCACAAGACTTTGAACACGAGGACGTTGGCTGCCAATCCGTCCATCCACCATTTACAGCTACACAAAGGGAAACGATGTGCAATGTTTAGAAACTCGCTTACATTTGCATGTCATCATTGAGGTTATTTGGAAGGTTGGAAGATCTTTCAACTAATAAATAGTAATAAAATTCATTTGAGAGCTTTTGAGCACAATTAAAAAGCACACTTGCCCCGTATTGGAGAACACATCAAATTGCAGAGCCATTCCTTTCATAGATGCTAGCATAGTGGTCACCAAGATACTTATCACCGATATTGAAAATGATATAAGTATACAGCATCTGAAAGGAACCCATGCGCATGCAAGTGAAGATGCAACATGACCACTTGTGATAATGTTACAAGCACAGCCGCATCAAGATCATGCAACGACTAACTGAACATCTAATGCAATCGGCAAAGCACACTGCCATATTTGGTGAGCACCCACGATGATCCTGCATGCCGTAGCATAGCAGTGACTGGCTCTTGACGTCCATGACACATGACCATTGGTGATAGAAGATGTTGATTGTGACGATATAGGAGATGTTCCAAAGCATATCCAATATGTTGACAAATGGATCACACGAAATCTGAGGGTTGGAGCTCTGACGTTGCAGGCCTTCATCATCTGATCCACATTGTCCAAACCAACCTTTTTCTCTGGTCGTTCTATAGCATGCATTGACCCGATTGTTGTGCACCGCTTTCTTCCTTGAATCCAAGGTCTCAAGCTTGATTTGGTTGTTGCGGAAAGTGTGTCAAGGCTTGAGAGCAGCATGCTCAGCGGGCAAGTGTGCTCTCACTCACATGATCCCACATTGCTCATCCCTTTTATCAACATGAATAGATGTTAGTTGGAAGGAGGAACCATTAAAGACCATTTGCTCATGTATGGAACTCATGAGACATCAAACAAGGTCATGTAGTCTTTAGCATCAACGTTACTGATGCAGTGAAAACCAAACAAATGTCACGTGGCTGCTCAAGCAGTCAATATCAAGTCTTGTTACAGCAGTACTTTTCTCTTTGTGATCAATGCCAGCCTCTACACGTACTGCTTGAAATACCTTACATGTATAATGACAATAATGAGAATGACGTAAATTTACAAGGATGACATTAATTGAAATATACATCCTGCATAGACGTACACTGCTGACTACTGTATGTTGCACTTGAAACTGAAGGCCTTGCAGAAAGCTGCCTAATTGTTATTCTTGAAACATATTGATGACTTATGATATTATCCATGAACGACTTTGTCGACAGCTGTTTTCCACGTTTTTGAAATTATTTAGAATCAACATGCTGGTAAAAGGAATTTTGATATTTGGCATTTTTATTGTTTGTCAAGCTATACCGATCAATGAAGTTACCTGGACAAGGAGATATAGTGCAAGTTGAGTTCTTGATTCATTCAAGGCGCGAGTGAAACCATCCGTCTTGAGGCATTCCAAGCCTGAATTGGCAGGTGAAGGATTTGAACATGTCCGCACAGACGTTTGCTGACCTACACCACAAGACTTTGAACACGAGGACGTTGGCTGCCAATCCGTCCATCCACCATTTACAGCTACACAAAGGAAACGATGTGCAATGTTTAGAAACTCGCTTACATTTTGCATGTCATCATTGAGTTATTTGGAAGGTTGGAAGATCTTTCAACTAATAAATAGTAATAAAATTCATTTGAGAGCTTTTGAGCACAATTAAAAAGCACACTTGCCCCGTATTGGAGAACACATCAAATTGCAGAGCCATTCCTTTCATAGATGCTAGCATAGTGGTCACCAAGATACTTATCACCGATATTGAAAATGATATAAGTATACAGCATCTGAAAGGAACCCATGCGCATGCAAGTGAAGATGCAACATGACCACTTGTGATAATGTTACAAGCACAGCCGCATCAAGATCATGCAACGACTAACTGAACATCTAATGCAATCGGCAAAGCACACTGCCATATTTGGTGAGCACCCACGATGATCCTGCATGCCGTAGCATAGCAGTGACTGCTCTTGACGTCCATGACACACTGACCATTGGTGATAGAAGATGTTGATTGTGACGATATAGGAGATGTTCCAAAGCATATCCAATATGTTGACAAATGGATCACACGAAATCTGAGGGTTGGAGCTCTGACGTTGCAGGCCTTCATCATCTGATCCACATTGTCCAAATCAACCTTTTTCTCTGGTCGTTCTATAGCATGCATTGACCCGATTGTTGTGCACCGCTTTCTTCCTTGAATGCGTATGTGCTTCTGTTGAGTGGTACAAGAAAGAGATCAAATCATCCAAGGTCTCAAGCTTGATTTGGTTGTTGCGGAAAGTGTGTCAAGGCTTGAGAGCAGCATGCTCAGCGGGCAAGTGTGCTCTCACTCCCATGATCCCACATTGCTCATCCCTTTTATCAACATGAATAGATGTTAGTTGGAAGGAGGACCATTAAAGACCATTTGCTCATGTATGGAACTCATGAGACATCAAACAAGGTCATGTAGTCTTTAGCATCAACGTTACTGATGCAGTGAAAACCAAACAAATGTCACGTGGCTGCTCAAGCAGTCAATATCAAGTCTTGTTACAGCAGTACTTTTCTCTTTGTGATCAATGCAGCCTCTACACGTACTGCTTGAAAAAAAAAAAAAATACCTTACATGTATAATGACAATAATGAGAATGACGTAAATTTACAAGGATGACATTAATTGAAATATACATCCTGCATAGACGTACACTGCTGACTATGTATGTTTGTTTGTTTTGAGATAGTTTAACTTTTAGTTCTTGAAGTTTTTTTACTGAAGCTTATTCAATTTGATCTAATTGTTTTACTATTCATGACTTTTTACAGTTGTTTTTAGCAAATAAGTGTGATGAGTTCTCGTTAATAGTTTCATAATTTTCTGGAACAGTATAGCTTGTTATTCCCTTCTTGCAGTGAGGGGTTGATTTATCTTTTGTTAACTGTCGACACAACGATTTGAAGTTTTCCATATAGTAGGCTCCTCTTCATCCTGAATATTCACCATCCCATATTTGTCTATTGATGTTGGATTGCATTTTACTCTTCTCTACAGTTTTTTTGCACTTGAAACTGAAGGCCTTGCAGAAAGGCTGCCTAATTGTTATTCTTGAAACATATTGATGACTTATGATATTATCATTGAACGACTTTGTCGACAGCTGTTTTCCACGTTTTCAAATTATTTAGAATCAACATGCTGGTAAAAGGAGATTTTGATAATTGGCATTTTATTGTTTGTCAAGCTATACCGATCAATGAAGTTACCTGGACAAGGAGATATAGTGCAAGGTTGAGTTCTTGATTCATTCAAGGCGCGAGTGAAACCATCCGTCTTGAGGCATTCCAAGCCTGAATTGGCAGTGAAGGATTTGAACATGTCCGCACAGACGTTTGCTGACCTACACCACAAGACTTTGAACACGAGGACGTTGGCTGCCAATCCGTCCATCCACCATTTACAGCTACACAAAGGGAAACACCACAAAAGAAAACAACTCACAATAAAAGAAAAAAAAAAGAAAAAAAGGAAAGCAAAAAAAATAAACAAATCTAAAAAAAGAAAAAAAAAATCCAACAAAAAAAAATAAATAACAGGTAAACACCGCAAAAAACAATAACAACACCCACAATAAAACCGATGTGCAATGTTTAGAAACTCGCTTACATTTGCATGTCATCATTGAGGTTATTTGGAAGGTTGGAAGATCTTTCAACTAATAAATAGTAATAAAATTCATTTGAGAGCTTTTGAGCACAATTAAAAAGCACACTTGCCCCGTATTGGAGAACACATCAAATTGCAGAGCCATTCCTTTCATAGATGCTAGCATAGTGGTCACCGATATATTAAATGATATAATTATTAATGATAATGATACTTATCACCGATATTGAAAATGATATAAGTATACAGCATCTGAAAGGAACCCATGCGCATGCAAGTGAAGATGCAACATGACCACTTGTGATAATGTTACAAGCACAGCCGCATCAAGATCATGCAACGACTAACTGAACATCTAATGCAATCGGCAAAGCACACTGCCATATTTGGTGAGCTGAGCACCCACGATGATCCTGCATGCCGTAGCATAGCAGTGACTGGCTCTTGACGTCCATGACACATGACCATTGGTGATAGAAGATGTTGATTGTGACGATATAGGAGATGTTCCAAAGCATATCCAATATGTTGACAAATGGATCACACGAAATCTGAGGGTTGGAGCTCTGACGTTGCAGGCCTTCATCATCTGATCCACATTGTCCAAACCAACCTTTTTTTTTTTTTTTTTTTCCTCTGGTCGTTCTATAGCATGCATTGACCCGATTGTTGTGCATCGCTTTCTTCCTTGAATGCGTATGTGCTTCTGTTGAGTGGTACAAGAAAGAGATCAAATCATCCAAGCTGTCAAGCTTGATTTGGTTGTTGCGGAAAGTGTGTCAAGGCTTGAGAGCAGCATGCTCAGCGCGGCAAGTGTGCTCTCACTCACATGATCCCACATTGCTCATCCCTTTTATCAACATGAATAGATGTTAGTTGGAAGGAGACATTAAAGACCATTTGCTCATGTATGGAACTCATGAGATATCAAACAAGGTCATGTAGTCCTTTAGCATCAACGTTACTGATGCAGGTGAAAACCAAACAAATGTCACGTGGCTGCTCAAGCAGTCAATATCAAGTCTTGTTACAGCAGTACTTTTCTCTTTGTGATCAATGCCAGCCTCTACACGTACTGCTTGAAATACCTTACATGTATAATGACAATAATGAGAATGACGTAAATTTACAAGGATGACATTAATTGAAATATACATCCTGCATAGACGTACACTGCTGACTACTGTATGTTGCACTTGAAAAACTGAAGGCCTTGCAGAAAGCTGCCTAATTGTTATTCTTGAAACATGATTGATGACTTATGATATTATCCATGAACGACTTTGTCGACAGCTGTTTTTTTTTTTTTTCCCACGTTTTGAAATTATTTAGAATCAACATGCTGGTAAAAGGAGATTTTGATATTTGGCATTTTATTGTTTGTCAAGCTATACCGATCAATGAAGTTACCTGGACAAGGAGATATAGTGCAAGGTTGAGTTCTTGATTCATTCAAGGCGCGAGTGAAACCATCCGTCTTGAGGCATTCCAAGCCTGAATTGGCAGGTGAAGGATTTGAACATGTCCGCACAGACGTTTGCTGACCTACACCACAAGACTTTGAACACGAGGACGTTGGCTGCCAATCCGTCCATCCACCATTTACAGCTACACAAAGGGAAACGATGTGCAATGTTTAGAAACTCGCTTACATTTGCATGTCATCATTGAGGTTATTTGGAAGGTTGGAAGATCTTTCAACTAATAAATATAATAAAATTCATTTGAGAGCTTTTGAGCACAATTAAAAAGCACACTTGCCCGTATTGGAGAACACATCAAATTGCAGAGCCATTCCTTTCATAGATCTAGCATAGTGGTCACCAAGATACTTATCACCGATATTGAAAATGATATAAGTATACAGCATCTGAAAGGAACCCATGCGCATGCAAGTGAAGATGCAACATGACCACTTGTGATAATGTTACACAGCACAGCCGCATCAAGATCATGCAACGACTAACTGAACATCTAATGCAATCGCAAAGCACACTGCCATATTTGGTGAGCACCCACGATGATCCTGCATGCCGATAGCATAGCAGTGACTGGCTCTTGACGTCCATGACACATGGACCATTGGTGATAGAAGATTTGATTGTGACGATATAGGAGATGTTCCAAAGCATATCCAATATGTTTGACAAATGGAATCACACGAAATCTGAGGGTTGGAGCTCTGACGTTGCAGGCCTTCATCATCTGATCCACATTTTGTCCAAACCAACCTTTTTCTCTGGTCGTTCTATAGCATGCAATTGACCCGATTGTTGTGCAACCGCTTTCCTTCCTTGAATGCGTATGTGCTACTGTTGAGTGGTACAAGAAAGTTAGAGATCAAATCATCCAAGGTCTCATCAAGCTTTGACTTTGGATTGTTGCGGAAAGTGTGTCAAGGCTTGGAACGAGCAAGCATGCTCAGCGGGCAAGTTGTAGCTCTCACTCCTCATGATCCCCACATTGGCTCATCCCTTTTATCAACATGACATAGATGTTAGTTGGATAGGAGGACCATTAAAGACCATTTGCTTCATGTATGGAACTCATGAGACATCAAACAAGGTCATGTTAGTCTTTAGCGCAATCAACGTTTCTGATGCAGTGAAAACCAAACAAATGTTACGTGCTGCTCAAGCATCAATATCCAGTCTTGTTAACAGGCAGTACTTTTCTCTTTGTGATCATGCCAGCCCTACACGTACTGCTTGAAATACCTTACATGTATAATGACAATATGAGAATGACGTAAATTTACAAGGATGACATTAAATGAAAAATTAACATCCTGCTAGCGACGTTACAACTGCTGACTACTGTATGTTGCACTTGAAACTGAAGCCTTGCTGAAAGCTGCCCTAATGGTTATTCTCTGATACATATTGAGACCTAATGATATTATTCCATGAACGACCTTTGTCGACAGCTTTTCCACGTTTTTTTTTATTTTTTATTTTTTTTTAACTTTTAATTTAATTATTTTATTTTTTTTTTTTTTTTTCTTTTACTCTTTATTCATACATTTTTTTACTTTCCCCCCCCTCCCCCCCCTCCCCCCCCCCCACCACCCCCCCCCCGCCCCTCCCACGACGACCCCCCCCCCCCCCCCCCCTCCCCCACCCCGCCCCCCAACCTCCCTTTATATTCTTTTATATTACTTCTTCTTCATCCTTATCCCCCCCCCCCCCCCGTCGCCCCCACCCACCCCCCCCGCCCCTCCCACCCCACAGCCCGCCTCGGCCCCCCCCCCCCCCCACCCATCCCCCCAACCCCCCCCCCTCACACTCCCACCCCCCCTCACGCCCCCCCATCCCCCCCCCACGCCACCCCCCTCGCCCCCCCCCCCCCCCCTACCCCCCCCACACCCCCCCCCCGCCCCCCGCCTCTTCCCCCCCCCCCCCCCCCCCCCCACGCCGTTTTATTTCCTTTTTATTTTTATAGTATTATCGCCGCCACACCCCACCCCCTGCCCCACCTCCCGCCCCCCCCCCCCGCCCCCCCCCCCCGCCCCACCCCACCCCCTCCCGCCCCCCCCCACCCCATCCCCCCCCCCCCCCCCCCCCCCCAAAAAAAAAAGAAAAGATAAAAGAAAATAAAGAAAAAAAAAAAACTTTCAACCTCCCACAACACCAAAAAAGGACACCCCCCCCCACCACCCTCCGCAACCCCCCCCCCCCCCCCCCCCCCACCCCCCCCCCCCCCCCACCGCCCCCGCACCCCCCCACCCCAAAAAAAAAAAGAATAAAAAAAGTTAATTTCAAATTATTTAGAAATCAACATGCTGGGAAAAGGAGAATTTGATATTAGGCTTTTAATTTGTTTGTTCAACTATACCGATCAATGAAAGTTACCTGGACAAGGAGATATAGTGCACAGGTTGGGATTCTTGATTCATTCAAGGCGCGAGTGAAACCAGCCGTCTTGAGCATTCCAAGCCTGAAGTTTGGCAGGTGAAGGATTTGAACATGTCCGCACAGACGTTTGCTGACCTAACACCACAAGACTTTGAAACACGAGGACGTTGGCTGCCAATCCGTCCATCCACCATTTACAGCTACACAAAGGGAAACGATGATGCAATGTTTAGAAACTCGCTTACATTTGCATGTCATCATTGAGGTTATTTGGAAAGGTTGGAAGATCTTTCAACTAATAAATAGTAATAAACGAATTTCATTTGAGAGCTTTTGAGCCACAATTAAAAAAGCACACTTGCCCCGTATTGGAGAACACATCAAATTGCAGAGCCATTCCTTTCAGAGATGCCTAGCATAGGTGGTCACCCGATATAATTAAATGAAATAATTATTAATGATAATGATACTTATCACCGATATTGAAAATGAATATACAAGTATACCAGCACTGAAAGGTAACCCATGCGCATGCAAGTGATAGATGCAACATGACCACTTTGTGATAATGTTACAAGCACAGCCGCATCAAGATCATGCAAACGGATACTAACTGAACATCTAATGCAATCGGCCAAAGCACACTGCCATATTTGGTGAGCACCCACGATGATCCTGCATGCCGTTAGCATAGCAGTGGACTGGCTCTTGACGTCCATGACACATGACCATTGGTGATCAGAAGATGTTGATTGTGACGATATAGGAGATGTTCCAAAAGGTCATATCCAATATGTTGACAAATGTGATCACACGAAATCTGAGGGTTGGAGGCTCTGACGTTGCAGGCCTTCATCTCTGATCCACATTGTCCAAATCAACCTTTTTCTCTGGTCGTTTCTATAGCATGCCATTTTGAACCCGATTGTGTGCATATCGCTTTCTTCCCGTTGGGAATGCGTATTGTGCTTCTGTTGAGTGGTACAAGAAAGAGAGGCTCAAATCATCCAAGGTCTCAAGCTTGATTTGGTTGTTGCGGAAAGAAGTGTGTCACGGCTTGAGAGCAACCATGCTCAGGACGGGCAAGTGTAGCTCTCACTCACATGATCCACATTGCTCATCCCTTTTATCAACATGACTAGATGTTAGTTTGGGTAGAAAAAGGAGAAGGATGGAAATATGTAAAGGAGGAATAGTTAGAGTAAAAAGGAAAATAAACGTAAGAAATAGATATTAGAATTAAAGGAAAATAATGGAAAGGAGAAAGACGGTTACAAGGTAAAAAAGGAAGGATTGAAAAGATTGTAACAAAGTAAAGGGAAAAAACGGTAAGAGTGATAATAAAAAATGAAGGGAGTATTGTTTGAAGTACAAGAAGGAAAACTAAAGAAGGAAGGAGGACTAAGGTGTGAAAAAAGGAGAGTAAAAATTTAAACGTAAAAAAGATAATGTGAGGACCAAGGGAAAAGGTAAAGGGTAAAGTTGAAAAAGAGAAAAAAGGTGTAAAGGCGAAAAGGAAGAGGAAAAAGGAAGTTGTTGAAAAGGGAAGGGTAAAAGATTTAAGGGAGAATTAATGAGAATGTTAATTACAAGGGAAGGGAAGAAAAAAAACAAAGGAGTAACGGAGGTAGCGGGGAATAATAAATGGAAAGGAAATAGGAGTAGGAGAAATCAAAGTGAGTGAAGCAAGTGGAACAGATAAAAAAAAAAGTGAACGAGAAGGAGGAGTTAAGGTAAATCGGGGACCATTAAAGGACCATTTGCTCATGTATGGAATCATGAAGATTTCAAACAAGGTCATGTAAGTCTTTTAGCAATCAACGTTACTGATGCACGTGTGAATGCAAACCAAACAAAAATGGTCACGGTGGCCTGCCTCAAGCAGTCAATATCAAGTCCTGTTTTACAGCAGTACTTTTCCTCTTTGTGATCCAATGCCAGCCCTCTACACGTACTGGCTTGAAATACCTTTTACATGTATAATGACAATAATGAGAATGACGTAAATTTACAAGATTGACATTAAATTGAAATATACATCCTGCCATAGACGTACACTGCTGACTACTGTATGTTGGCACTTGAAACTGAAGGCCTTGCCAGAAAAGCTGGCCTAATTGTTTATTTCTTGAAACATATTGATGACTTATGATATTATCCATGACGAACCGACTTTTGTCGACAGCTGTTTTCCTCCAACGTTTTTCAAATTAGTTTAGAATCAACATGCTGGTTAAAAGGAGAGTTTGATATTTTGGCATTTTTATTGTTTGTCCAGCGTATACCGATCAATGATGTTACCATGGACAAGGAGATATAGTGCAAGGTTTGAGTTCTTGATTCAATTCAAGGCGCGAGTGAAACCATCCTGTCTGCCCCCTGTGAGGCATTCCAAGCCTGAATTGGGCAGGTGAAGGATTTGAAACATGTCCCGCACATGACGTTTGCTTGACCTACACCATCAAGACTTTGAACACGAGGACGTTGGCTGCCCAATCCGTCCATCCACCATTTACAGCTACACAAAGGGGAAAACGATGTGCAAATGTTTAAAACTCGCTTACATTTGCATGGTCCATCATTGAGTGTTATATGGGAAGGTTGGAAGATCTTTCAACTAATAAATAGTAATAAAATTTCAATTTGAGAGCGATTGAGCACAATTAAAAAGCACACATTGCCCGTCAATCTGGAGAACAATCCAAATTGCAGAGCCCATTCCCTTTCATAGATGCTAGCATTCGTGGTCACCAAGATAACATTATCCACCGATATTGAAAATGCATATAAGTATACAGCTTCTGAAAGGAACCCATGCCGCATCGCAAAGTGAAGATGCAACATGACCACTTGGTGATAAATGTTACCCAAGCACAGCCGCATCAAGATCATGCAACCGACTAACTGAACACTCTAATTCAAACGGCAAAGCACACTGGCCATATATGGTGGATAACCATTGGTGAGCAAACAAAGTTGAGGCACCCACAGTCAAACAGAGACACCAAGACCCACGAGGATCCTGCTTGCCCGTAGCACTAGTCAGTGACTGGCTCTTGACGTATTGGGTAGGGTGTGGAGGGACAGTGGATGCAGATTTGTGGTGAGGGGTATATAGTGGGTTTTTGGGTGTTGGTGGTAGAAGTTTGGTTGGTTGGGACGATATAGGTGGGAATGTTCCAAAGCCATATCAATATGTTAATAAATGGGAAGCATACGAATTTTATGTGGGGGGGAGATCTGACGTAGGATGGAAATGATGATTATGATAATCTTGGGAAATGTCCCAAACCAACCTTTTGCTCTGGTAGGGTCGTATAGCTTGCATTGGACCCGATTGTTGTGCAAACAAGCTTTCTTCCTTGAATGCGTATGTGCTTCTGTTGAGTGGTACAAGAAAGAGATCAAATCATCCAAGCTGTCAAGCTTGATTTGGTTGTTGCGGAAAGTGTGTCAAGGCTTGAGAAGCAGCAATAGCTCAGCGGGGCTAAGTGTGCTCTCACTTCACATGAATCCCACATTGCTCATAACCCTTTTATCAACATGAATAGATGTTAGGTTGGAAGGAGGGACCATTTAACAGAACATTTTGCTAATTTGCTCATGTATGGAACCTCATGAGATATCAAACAAGGTCATGTAGTCCTTTAGCATCAAGTTACTGATGCAGTGAAAACCAAACAAATGTCACGTTGGCGACTGCTCAAGCAGTCAACTATCAAGTCTTGTTGTTACAGCAGTACTTTTCTCTTTGTGATCAATGCCCCCAGCCTCTTACACGTACTGCTTGAAATACCTTACATGTTTATAATGACAATAATGAGAATGAACCGTAAATTATACAAGGATGACATTAATTGAAATATACATCCTGCATACGCGTACACTGCTGACTACTGTATGTCAGCACTTGAAACTGAAGGAGCCTTGCAGAAAGCTGCCTAATTTGATTATTCTTGAAACATATTGATGACTTATGATATTATCCATGAAGACTTTGTCGACAGCTGTTTTTCCCACGTTTTTGAAATTATTTAGAAATCAACATGCTCGGTAAAGGATGAGATTTTGATATTTGGCATTTTATTGTTTGTCAAGCTATACCGATTCAATGAAGTTACCTGGACACAAAGGAGATATAGTGCAAGGTATGAGTTCTTGATTCATCAAGGCGCGAGTGAAACCATCCGTCTTGAGGCATTCCAAGCCTGAATGGCAGGTGAAGGATTTGAACATGTCCGCACAGACGTTTGCTGACCTACACCACAAGACCTTTGAACACGAGGACGTTGGCTGCCAATCCGTCCATCCACCATTTACAGCTACACAAAGGGAAACGATGTGCAATGTTTAGAAACTCGCTTACATTTGCATGTCATCATTGAGGTTATTTGGAAGGTTGGAAGATCTTTCAACTAATAAATAGTAATAAAATTCATTTTGAGAGCTTTTGAGCACAATTAAAAAGCACACTTGCCCCGTATTGGAGAACACATCAAATTGCAGAGCCATTTCCTTTCATAGATGCTAGCATAGTGGTCACCAAGCCTAACTTATCACCGATATTGAAAATGACTATAAGTATAACAGCATCGCTGAAAGGAACCCATGCGCATGCAAGTGAAGATGCAACATGACCACTTGTGATAATGTTACAAGCACAGCCGCATCAAGATCATGCAACGACTAACTGAACATCTAATGCAATCGGCAAAGCACACTGCCATATTTGGTGAGCACCCACCGATGATCCTGCATGCCTGTAGCATAGCAGTGACTGGCTCTTGACGCTCCATGACACATGACCATTTTGGTGATAGAAGATGTATGATTGTGACCGATATAGGAGAGTGTTCCACAAGCATATCCAATAATGTTGACAAATGTGATCACACGAAATCTGAGGGATTGGAGCTCTGACGTTGCAGGCCCCCTTCATCATCTGATCCACATTGTCCAAATCAACCTTTTCTCTGGTCGTTCTATAGCATGCATTGACCCGATTGTTGTGTCACCGCTTTCTTCCTTGATATGCGTATGTGCTTCTGTTGAGTGGTACAAGAAAAGAGATCAAATCATCCAAGGGTCTCAAGCTGAATTTGATTTGGTTGTTGCGGAAAGTGTGTCAAGGCTTGAGAGCAGCATGCTCAGCGGGCAAGTGTGCTCTCACTCCATGATCCCACATTGCTCATCCCTTTTATCAACATGAATAGATGTTAGTTGGAAGGAGGACCATTAAAGACCATTTGCTATGTATGGAACTCATGAGACATCAAACAAGGTCATGTAGTCTTTAGCATCCACGTTTACTGATGCAAGTGAAAACCAAACAAATGTCACGTGGCTGCTCAAGCAGTCAATATCAAGTCTTGTTACAGCAGTACTTTTCTCTTTGTGATCAATGCCAGCTCTACACGTACTGCTTGAAATACCTTACATGTATAATGACAATAATGAGAATGACGTAAATTTACAAGGATGACATTAATTGAAATATACATCCTGCATAGACGTACACTGCTGACTACTGTATGTTGCACTTGAAACTGAAGGCCTTGCAGAAAGCTGCCTAATTGTTATTCTTGAAACATATTGATGACTTATGATATTATCCATGAACGACTTTGTCGACAGCTGTTTTCCACGCGTTTGATTTTCAAATTATTTAGAATCAAAATGCTGGTAAAGGAGATTTTGATATTTGGCATTTTATTGTTTGTCAAGCTATACGATCAATGAAGTTACCTGGACAAGGAGATATAGTGCAAGGTTGAGTTCTTGATTCATTCAAGGCGCGAGTGAAACCATCCGTCTTGAGGCACTCCAAGCCTGAATTGGCAGGTGAAGGATTTGAACATGTCCGCACAGACGTTTGCTGACCTACACCACAAGACTTTGAACACGAGGACGTTGGCTGCCAATCCGTCCATCCACCATTTACAGCTACACAAAGGGAAACGATGTGCAATGTTTAGAAACTCGCTTACAATTGCATGTCATCATTGAGGTTATTTGGAAGGTTGGAAGATCTTTCAACTAATAAATAGTAATAAAATTCATTTGAGAGCTTTTGAGCACAATTAAAAAGCACACTTGCCCCGTATTGGAGAACACATCAAATTGCAGAGCCATTCCTTTCATAGATGCTAGCATAGTGGTCACCAAGATACTTATCACCGATATTGAAAATGATATAAGTATACAGTATCTGAAAGGAACCCATGCGCATGCAAGTGAAGATGCAACATGACCACTTGTGATAATGTTACAAGCACAGCCGCATCAAGATCATGCAACGACTAACTGAACATCTAATGCAATCGGCAAAGCACACTGCCATATTTGGTGAGCACCCACGATGATCCTGCATGCCGTAGCATAGCAGTGACTGGCTCTTGACGTCCATGACACATGACCATTGGTGATAGAAGATGTTGATTGTGACGATATAGGAGATGTTCCAAAGCATATCCAATATGTTGACAAATGGATCACACGAAATCTGAGGGTTGGAGCTCTGACGTTGCAGGCCTTCATCATCTGATCTACATTGTCCAAATCAACCTTTTTCTCTGGTCGTTCTATAGCATGCATTGACCCGATTGTTGTGCACCGCTTTCTTCCTTGAATGCGTATGTGCTTCTGTTGAGTGGTACAAGAAAGAGATCAAATCATCCAAGGTCTCAAGCTTGATTTGGTTGTTGCGGAAAGTGTGTCAAGGCTTGAGAGCAGCATGCTCAGCGGGCAAGTGTGCTCTCACTCCCATGATCCCACATTGCTCATCCCTTTTATCAACATGAATAGATGTTAGTTGGAAGGAGGACCATTAAAGACCATTTGCTCATGTATGGAACTCATGAGACATCAAACAAGGTCATGTAGTCTTTAGCATCAACGTTACTGATGCAGTGAAAACCAAACAAATGTCACGTGGCTGCTCAAGCAGTCAATATCAAGTCTTGTTACAGCAGTACTTTTCTCTTTGTGATCAATGCCAGCCTCTACACGTACTGCTTGAAATACCTTACATGTATAATGACAATAATGAGAATGACGTAAATTTACAAGGATGACATTAATTGAAATATACATCCTGCATAGACGTACACTGCTGACTACTGTATGTTGCACTTGAAACTGAAGGCCTTGCAGAAAGCTGCCTAATTGTTATTCTTGAAACATATTGATGACTTATGATATTATCCATGAACGACTTTGTCGACAGCTGTTTTCCACGTTGTCACATTATTTAGAATCAACATGCTGGTAAAAGGAGATTTTGATATTTGGCATTTTATCGTTTGTCAAGCTATACCGATCAATGAAGTTACCTGGACAAGAAGATATAGTGCAAGGTTGAGTTCTTGATTCATTCAAGGCGCGAGTGAAACCATCCGTCTTGAGGCATTCCAAGCCTGAATTGGCAGGTGAAGGATTTGAACATGTCCGCACAGACGTTTGCTGACCTACACCACAAGACTTTGAACACGAGGACGTTGGCTGCCAATCCGTCCATCCACCATTTACAGCTACACAAAGGGAAACGATGTTGCAATGTTTAGAAACTCGCTTACATTTGCATGTCATCATTGAGGTTATTTGGAAGGTTGGAAGATCTTTCAACTAATAAATAGTAATAAAATTCATTTGAGAGCTTTTGAGCACAATTAAAAAGCACACTTGCCCCGTATTGGAGAACACATCAAATTGCAGAGCCATTCCTTTCATAGATGCTAGCATAGTGGTCACCAAGATACTTATCACCGATATTGAAAATGATATAAGTATACAGCATCTGAAAGGAACCCATGCGCATGCAAGTGAAGATGCAACATGACCACTTGTGATAATGTTACAAGCACAGCCGCATCAAGATCATGCAACGACTAACTGAACATCTAATGCAATCGGCAAAGCACACTGCCATATTTGGTGAGCACCCACGATGATTCCTGCATGCCGTAGCATAGCAGTGACTGGCTCTTGACGTCCATGACACATGACCATTGGTGATAGAAGATGTTGATTGTGACGATATAGGAGATGTTCCAAAGCATATCCAATATGTTGACAAATGGATCACACGAAATCTGAGGGTTGGAGCTCTGACGTTGCAGGCCTTCATCATCTGATCCACATTGTCCAAATCAACCTTTTTCTCTGGTCGTTCTATAGCATGCATTGACCCGATTGTTGTGCACCGCTTTCTTCCTTGAATGCGTATGTGCTTCTGTTGAGTGGTACAAGAAAGAGATCAAATCATCCAAGGTCTCAAGCTTGATTTGGTTGTTGCGGAAAGTGTGTCAAGGCTTGAGAGCAGCATGCTCAGCGGGCAAGTGTGCTCTCACTCCCATGATCCCACATTGCTCATCCCTTTTATCAACATGAATAGATGTTAGTTGGAAGGAGGACCATTAAAGACCATTTGCTCATGTATGGAACTCATGAGACATCAAACAAGGTCATGTAGTCTTTAGCATCAACGTTACTGATGCAGTGAAAACCAAACAAATGTCACGTGGCTGCTCAAGCAGTCAATATCAAGTCTTGTTACATGCAGTACTTTTCTCTTTGTGATCAATGCCAGCCTCTACACGTACTGCTTGAAATACCTTACATGTATAATGACAATAATGAGAATGACGTAAATTTACAAGGATGACATTAATTGAAATATACATCCTGCATAGACGTACACTGCTGACTACTGTATGTTGCACTTGAAACTGAAGGCCTTGCAGAAAGCTGCCTAATTGTTATTCTTGAAACATATTGATGACTTATGATATTATCCATGAACGACTTTGTCGACAGCTGTTTTCCACGTTTTCAAATTATTTAGAATCAACATGCTGGTAAAAGGAGATTTTGATATTTGGCATTTTATTGTTTGTCAAGCTATACCGATCAATGAAGTTACCTGGACAAGGAGATATAGTGCAAGGTTGAGTTCTTGATTCATTCAAGGCGCGAGTGAAACCATCCGTCTTGAGGCACTCCAAGCCTGGAATTGGCAGGTGAAGGATTTGAACATGTCCGCACAGACGTTTGCTGACCTACACCACAAGACTTTGAACACGAGGACGTTGGCTGCCAATCCGTCCATCCACCATTTACAGCTACACAAAGGGAAACGATGTGCAATGTTTAGAAACTCGCTTACATTTGCATGTCATCATTGAGGTTATTTGGAAGGTTGGAAGATCTTTCAACTAATAAATAGTAATAAAATTCATTTGAGAGCTTTTGAGCACAATTAAAAAGCACACTTGCCCCGTATTGGAGAACACATCAAATTGCAGAGCCATTCCTTTCATAGATGCTAGCATAGTGGTCACCGATATATTAAATGATATAATTATTAATGATAATGATACTTATCACCGATATTGAAAATGATATAAGTATACAGCATCTGAAAGGAACCCATGCGCATGCAAGTGAAGATGCAACATGACCACTTGTGATAATGTTACAAGCACAGCCGCATCAAGATCATGCAACGACTAACTGAACATCTAATGCAATCGGCAAAGCACACTGCCATATTTGGTGAGCACCCACGATGATCCTGCATGCCGTAGCATAGCAGTGACTGGCTCTTGACGTCCATGACACATGACCATTGGTGATAGAAGATGTTGATTGTGACGATATAGGAGATGTTCCAAAGCATATCCAATATGTTGACAAATGGATCACACGAAATCTGAGGGTTGGAGCTCTGACGTTGCAGGCCTTCATCATCTGATCCACATTGTCCAAACCAACCTTTTTCTCTGGTCGTTCTATAGCATGCATTGACCCGATTGTTGTGCACCGCTTTCTTCCTTGAATGCGTATGTGCTTCTGTTGAGTGGTACAAGAAAGAGATCAAATCATCCAAGGTCTCAAGCTTGATTTGGTTGTTGCGGAAAGTGTGTCAAGGCTTGAGAGCAGCATGCTCAGCGGGCAAGTGTGCTCTCACTCACATGATCCCACATTGCTCATCCCTTTTATCAACATGAATAGATGTTAGTTGGAAGGAGGACCATTAAAGACCATTTGCTCATGTATGGAACTCATGAGACATCAAACAAGGTCATGTAGTCTTTAGCATCAACGTTACTGATGCAGTGAAAACCAAACAAATGTCACGTGGCTGCTCAAGCAGTCAATATCAAGTCTTGTTACAGCAGTACTTTTTCTCCTTGTGATCAATGCCAGCCTCTACACGTACTGCTTGAAATACCTTACATGTATAATGACAATAATGAGAATGACGTAAATTTACAAGGATGACATTAATTGAAATATACATCCTGCATAGACGTACACTGCTGACTACTGTATGTTGCACTTGGAACTGAAGGCCTTGCAGAAAGCTGCCTAATTGTTATTCTTGAAACATATTGATGACTTATGATATTATCCATGAACGACTTTGTCGACAGCTGTTTTCCACGTTTTCAAATTATTTAGAATCAAAATGCTGGTAAAAGGAGATTTTGATATTTGGCATTTTATTGTTTGTCAAGCTATACCGATCAATGAAGTTACCTGGACAAGGAGATATAGTGCAAGGTTGAGTTCTTGATTCATTCAAGGCGCGAGTGAAACCATCCGTCTTGAGGCATTCCAAGCCTGAATTGGCAGGTGAAGGATTTGAACATGTCCCGCACAGACGTTTGCTGACCTACACCACAAGACTTTGAACACGAGGACGTTGGCTGCCAATCCGTCCATCCACCATTTACAGCTACACAAAGGGAAACGATGTGCAATGTTTAGAAACTCGCTTACATTTGCATGTCATCATTGAGGTTATTTGGAAGGTTGGAAGATCTTTCAACTAATAAATAGTAATAAAATTCATTTGAGAGCTTTTGAGCACAATTAAAAAGCACACTTGCCCCGTATTGGAGAACACATCAAATTGCAGAGCCATTCCTTTCATAGATGCTAGCATAGTGGTCACCAAGATACTTATCACCGATATTGAAAATGATATAAGTATACAGCATCTGAAAGGAACCCATGCGCATGCAAGTGAAGATGCAACATGACCACTTGTGATAATGTTACAAGCACAGCCGCATCAAGATCATGCAACGACTAACTGAACATCTAATGCAATCGGCAAAGCACACTGCCATATTTGGTGAGCACCCACGATGATCCTGCATGCCGTAGCATAGCAGTGACTGGCTCTTGACGTCCATGACACATGACCATTGGTGATAGAAGATGTTGATTGTGACGATATAGGAGATGTTCCAAAGCATATCCAATATGTTGACAAATGGATCACACGAAATCTGAGGGTTGGAGCTCTGACGTTGCAGGCCTTCATCATCTGATCCACATTGTCCAAACCAACCTTTTTCTCTGGTCGTTCTATAGCATGCATTGACCCGATTGTTGTGCACCGCTTTCTTCCTTGAATGCGTATGTGCTTCTGTTGAGTGGTACAAGAAAGAGATCAAATCATCCAAGGTCTCAAGCTTGATTTGGTTGTTGCGGAAAGTGTGTCAAGGCTTGAGAGCAGCATGCTCAGCGGGCAAGTGTGCTCTCACTCCCATGATCCCACATTGCTCATCCCTTTTATCAACATGAATAGATGTTAGTTGGAAGGAGGACCATTAAAGACCATTTGCTCATGTATGGAACTCATGAGACATCAAACAAGGTCATGTAGTCTTTAGCATCAACGTTACTGATGCAGTGAAAACCAAACAAATGTCACGTGGCTGCTCAAGCAGTCAATATCAAGTCTTGTTACAGCAGTACTTTTCTCTTTGTGATCAATGCCAGCCTCTACACGTACTGCTTGAAATACCTTATAATGACAATAATGAGAATGACGTAAATTTACAAGGATGACATTAATTGAAATATACATCCTGCATAGACGTACACTGCTGACTACTGTATGTTGCACTTCAAACTGAAGGCCTTGCAGAAAGCTGCCTAATTGTTATTCTTGAAACATATTGATGACTTATGGATATTATCCATGAACGACTTTGTCGACAGCTGTTTTCCACGTTTTCAAATTATTTAGAATCAACATGCTGGTAAAAGGAGATTTTGATATTTGGCATTTTATTGTTTGTCAAGCTATACCGATCAATGAAGTTACCTGGACAAGGAGATATAGTGCAAGGTTGAGTTCTTGATTCATTCAAGGCGCGAGTGAAACCATCCGTCTTGAGGCATTCCAAGCCTGAATTGGCAGGTGAAGGATTTGAACATGTCCGCACAGACGTTTGCTGACCTACACCACAAGACTTTGAACACGAGGACGTTGGCTGCCAATCCGTCCATCCACCATTTACAGCTACACAAAGGGAAACGATGTGCAATGTTTAGAAACTCGCTTACATTTGCATGTCATCATTGAGGTTATTTGGAAGGTTGGAAGATCTTTCAACTAATAAATAGTAATAAAATTCATTTGAGAGCTTTTGAGCACAATTAAAAAGCACACTTGCCCCGTATTGGAGAACACATCAAATTGCAGAGCCATTCCTTTCATAGATGCTAGCATAGTGGTCACCAAGATACTTATCACCGATATTGAAAATGATATAAGTATACAGCATCTGAAAGGAACCCATGCGCATGCAAGTGAAGATAGCTTTCTTGCAACATGACCACTTGTGATAATGTTACAAGCACAGCCGTATCAAGATCATGCAACGACTAACTGAACATCTAATGCAATCGGCAAAGCACACTGCCATATTTGGTGAGCACCCACGATGATCCTGCATGCCGTAGCATAGCAGTGACTGGCTCTTGACGTCCATGACACATGACCATTGGTGATAGAAGATGTTGATTGTGACGATATAGGAGATGTTCCAAAGCATATCCAATATGTTGACAAATGGATCACACGAAATCTGAGGGTTGGAGCTCTGACGTTGCAGGCCTTCATCATCTGATCCACATTGTCCAAAACCAACCTTTTTCTCTGGTCGTTCTATAGCATGCATTGACCCGATTGTTGTGCACCGCTTTCTTCCTTGAATGCGTATGTGCTTCTGTTGAGTGGTACAAGAAAGAGATCAAATCATCCAAGGTCTCAAGCTTGATTTGGTTGTTGCGGAAAGTGTGTCAAGGCTTGAGAGCAGCATGCTCAGCGGGCAAGTGTGCTCTCACTCACATGATCCCACATTGCTCATCCCTTTTATCAACATGAATAGATGTTAGTTGGAAGGAGGACCATTAAAGACCATTTGCTCATGTATGGAACTCATGAGATATCAAACAAGGTCATGTAGTCTTTAGCATCAACGTTACTGATGCAGTGAAAACCAAACAAATGTCACGTGGCTGCTCAAGCAGTCAATATCAAGTCTTGTTACAGCAGTACTTTTCTCTTTGTGATCAATGCCCATAGCCTCTACACGTACTGCTTGAAATACCTTACATGTATAATGACAATAATGAGAATGACGTAAATTTACAAGGATGACATTAATTGAAATATACATCCTGCATAGACGTACACTGCTGACTACTGTATGTTGCAATTGAAACTGAAGGCCTTGCAGAAAGCTGCCTAATTGTTATTCTTGAAACATATTGATGACTTATGATATTATCCATGAACGACTTTGTCGACAGCTGTTTTCCACGTTTTCAAATTATTTAGAATCAACATGCTGGTAAAAGGAGATTTTGATATTTGGCATTTTATTGTTTGTCAAGCTATACCGATCAATGAAGTTACCTGGACAAGGAGATATAGTGCAAGGTTGAGTTCTTGATTCATTCAAGGCGCGAGTGAAACCATCCGTCTTGAGGCATTCCAAGCCTGAATTGGCAGGTGAAGGATTTGAACATGTCCGCACAGACGTTTGCTGACCTACACCACAAGATTTTGAACACGAGGACGTTGGCTGCCAATCCGTCCATCCACCATTTACAGCTACACAAAGGGAAACGATGTGCAATGTTTAGAAACTCGCTTACATTTGCATGTCATCATTGAGGTTATTTGGAAGGTTGGAAGATCTTTCAACTAATAAATAGTAATAAAATTCATTTGAGAGCTTTTGAGCACAATTAAAAAGCACACTTGCCCCGTATTGGAGAACACATCAAATTGCAGAGCCATTCCTTTCATAGATGCTAGCATAGTGGTCACCAAGATACTTATCACCGATATTGAAAATGATATATGTATACAGCATCTGAAAGGAACCCATGCGCATGCAAGTGAAGATGCAACATGACCACTTGTGATAATGTTACAAGCACAGCCGCATCAAGATCATGCAACGACTAACTGAACATCTAATGCAATCGGCAAAGCACACTGCCATATTTGGTGAGCACCCACGATGATCCTGCATGCCGTAGCATAGCAGTGACTGGCTCTTGACGTCCATGACACATGACCATTGGTGATAGAAGATGTTGATTGTGACGATATAGGAGATGTTCCAAAGCATATCCAATATGTTGACAAATGGATCACACGAAATCTGAGGGTTGGAGCTCTGACGTTGCAGGCCTTCATCATCTGATCCACATTGTCCAAACCAACCTTTTTCTCTGGTCGTTCTATAGCATGCATTGACCCGATTGTTGTGCACCGCTTTCTTCCTTGAATGCGTATGTGCTTCTGTTGAGTGGTACAAGAAAGAGATCAAATCATCCAAGCTGTCAAGCTTGATTTGGTTGTTGCGGAAAGTGTGTCAAGGCTTGAGAGCAGCATGCTCAGCGGGCAAGTGTGCTCTCACTCCCATGATCCCACATTGCTCATCCCTTTTATCAACATGAATAGATGTTAGTTGGAAGGAGGACCATTAAAGACCATTTGCTCATGTATGGAACTCATGAGACATCAAACAAGGTCATGTAGTCTTTAGCATCAACGTTACTGATGCAGTGAAAACCAAACAAATGTCACGTGGCTGCTCAAGCAGTCAATATCAAGTCTTGTTACAGCAGTACTTTTCTCTTTGTGATCAATGCCAGCCTCTACACGTACTGCTTGAAATACCTTACATGTATAATGACAATAATGAGAATGACGTAAATTTACAAGGATGACATTAATTGAAATATACATCCTGCATAGACGTACACTGCTGACTACTGTATGTTGCACTTGAAACTGAAGGCCTTGCAGAAAGCTGCCTAATTGTTATTCTTGAAACATATTGATGACTTATGATATTATCCATGAACGACTTTGTCGACAGCTGTTTTCCACGTTTTCAAATTATTTAGAATCAACATGCTGGTAAAAGGAGATTTTGATATTTGGCATTTTATTGTTTGTCAAGCTATACCGATCAATGAAGTTACCTGGACAAGGAGATATAGTGCAAGGTTGAGTTCTTGATTCATTCAAGGCGCGAGTGAAACCATCCGTCTTGAGGCATTCCAAGCCTGAATTGGCAGGTGAAGGATTTGAACATGTCCGCACAGACGTTTGCTGACCTACACCACAAGACTTTGAACACGAGGACGTTGGCTGCCAATCCGTCCATCCACCATTTACAGCTACACAAAGGGAAACGATGTGCAATGTTTAGAAACTCGCTTACATTTGCATGTCATCATTGAGGTTATTTGGAAGGTTGGAAGATCTTTCAACTAATAAATAGTAATAAAATTCATTTGAGAGCTTTTGAGCACAATTAAAAAGCACACTTGCCCCGTATTGGAGAACACATCAAATTGCAGAGCCATTCCTTTCATAGATGCTAGCATAGTGGTCACCAAGATACTTATCACCGATATTGAAAATGATATAAGTATACAGCATCTGAAAGGAACCCATGCGCATGCAAGTGAAGATGCAACATGACCACTTGTGATAATGTTACAAGCACAGCCGCATCAAGATCATGCAACGACTAACTGAACATCTAATGCAATCGGCAAAGCACACTGCCATATTTGGTGAGCACCCACGATGATCCTGCATGCCGTAGCATAGCAGTGACTGGCTCTTGACGTCCATGACACATGACCATTGGTGATAGAAGATGTTGATTGTGACGATATAGGAGATGTTCCAAAGCATATCCAATATGTTGACAAATGGATCACACGAAATCTGAGGGTTGGAGCTCTGACGTTGCAGGCCTTCATCATCTGATCCACATTGTCCAAATCAACCTTTTTCTCTGGTGTTCTATAGCATGCATTGACCCGATTGTTGTGCACCGCTTTCTTCCTTGAATGCGTATGTGCTTCTGTTGAGTGGTACAAGAAAGAGATCAAATCATCCAAGGTCTCAAGCTTGATTTGGTTGTTGCGGAAAGTGTGTCAAGGCTTGAGAGCAGCATGCTCAGCGGGCAAGTGTGCTCTCACTCCCATGATCCCACATTGCTCATCCCTTTTATCAACATGAATAGATGTTAGTTGGAAGGAGGACCATTAAAGACCATTTGCTCATGTATGGAACTCATGAGACATCAAACAAGGTCATGTAGTCTTTAGCATCAACGTTACTGATGCAGTGAAAACCAAACAAATGTCACGTGGCTGCTCAAGCAGTCAATATCAAGTCTTGTTACAGCAGTACTTTTCTCTTTGTGATCAATGCCAGCCTCTACACGTACTGCTTGAAATACCTTACATGTATAATGACAATAATGAGAATGACGTAAATTTACAAGGATGACATTAATTGAAATATACATCCTGCATAGACGTACACTGCTGACTACTGTATGTTGCACTTGAAACTGAAGGCCTTGCAGAAAGCTGCCTAATTGTTATTCTTGAAACATATTGATGACTTATGATATTATCCATGAACGACTTTGTCGACAGCTGTTTTCCACGTTTTCAAATTATTTAGAATCAAAATGCTGGTAAAAGGAGATTTTGATATTTGGCATTTTATTGTTTGTCAAGCTATACCGATCAATGAAGTTACCTGGACAAGGAGATATAGTGCAAGGTTGAGTTCTTGATTCATTCAAGGCGCGAGTGAAACCATCCGTCTTGAGGCACTCCAAGCCTGAATTGGCAGGTGAAGGATTTGAACATGTCCGCACAGACGTTTGCTGACCTACACCACAAGACTTTGAACACGAGGACGTTGGCTGCCAATCCGTCCATCCACCATTTACAGCTACACAAAGGGAAACGATGTGCAATGTTTAGAAACTCGCTTACATTTGCATGTCATCATTGAGGTTATTTGGAAGGTTGGAAGATCTTTCAACTAATAAATAGTAATAAAATTCATTTGAGAGCTTTTGAGCACAATTAAAAAGCACACTTGCCCCGTATTGGAGAACACATCAAATTGCAGAGCCATTCCTTTCATAGATGCTAGCATAGTGGTCACCAAGATACTTATCACCGATATTGAAAATGATATAAGTATACAGCATCTGAAAGGAACCCATGCGCATGCAAGTGAAGATGCAACATGACCACTTGTGATAATGTTACAAGCACAGCCGCATCAAGATCATGCAACGACTAACTGAACATCTAATGCAATCGGCAAAGCACACTGCCATATTTGGTGAGCACCCACGATGATCCTGCATGCCGTAGCATAGCAGTGACTGGCTCTTGACGTCCATGACACATGACCATTGGTGATAGAAGATGTTGATTGTGACGATATAGGAGATGTTCCAAAGCATATCCAATATGTTGACAAATGGATCACACGAAATCTGAGGGTTGGAGCTCTGACGTTGCAGGCCTTCATCATCTGATCCACATTGTCCAAACCAACCTTTTTCTCTGGTCGTTCTATAGCATGCATTGACCCGATTGTTGTGCACCGCTTTCTTCCTTGAATGCGTATGTGCTTCTGTTGAGTGGTACAAGAAAGAGATCAAATCATCCAAGGTCTCAAGCTTGATTTGGTTGTTGCGGAAAGTGTGTCAAGGCTTGAGAGCAGCATGCTCAGCGGGCAAGTGTGCTCTCACTCCCATGATCCCACATTGCTCATCCCTTTTATCAACATGAATAGATGTTAGTTGGAAGGAGGACCATTAAAGACCATTTGCTCATGTATGGAACTCATGAGACATCAAACAAGGTCATGTAGTCTTTAGCATCAACGTTACTGATGCAGTGAAAACCAAACAAATGTCACGTGGCTGCTCAAGCAGTCAATATCAAGTCTTGTTACAGCAGTACTTTTCTCTTTGTGATCAATGCCAGCCTCTACACGTACTGCTTGAAATACCTTACATGTATAATGACAATAATGAGAATGACGTAAATTTACAAGGATGACATTAATTGAAATATACATCCTGCATAGACGTACACTGCTGACTACTGTATGTTGCACTTGAAACTGAAGGCCTTGCAGAAAGCTGCCTAATTGTTATTCTTGAAACATATTGATGACTTATGATATTATCCATGAACGACTTTGTCGACAGCTGTTTTCCACGTTTTCAAATTATTTAGAATCAAAATGCTGGTAAAAGGAGATTTTGATATTTGGCATTTTATTGTTTGTCAAGCTATACCGATCAATGAAGTTACCTGGACAAGGAGATATAGTGCAAGGTTGAGTTCTTGATTCATTCAAGGCGCGAGTGAAACCATCCGTCTTGAGGCACTCCAAGCCTGAATTGGCAGGTGAAGGATTTGAACATGTCCGCACAGACGTTTGCTGACCTACACCACAAGACTTTGAACACGAGGACGTTGGCTGCCAATCCGTCCATCCACCATTTACAGCTACACAAAGGGAAACGATGTGCAATGTTTAGAAACTCGCTTACATTTGCATGTCATCATTGAGGTTATTTGGAAGGTTGGAAGATCTTTCAACTAATAAATAGTAATAAAATTCATTTGAGAGCTTTTGAGCACAATTAAAAAGCACACTTGCCCCGTATTGGAGAACACATCAAATTGCAGAGCCATTCCTTTCATAGATGCTAGCATAGTGGTCACCAAGATACTTATCACCGATATTGAAAATGATATAAGTATACAGCATCTGAAAGGAACCCATGCGCATGCAAGTGAAGATGCAACATGACCACTTGTGATAATGTTACAAGCACAGCCGCATCAAGATCATGCAACGACTAACTGAACATCTAATGCAATCGGCAAAGCACACTGCCATATTTGGTGAGCACCCACGATGATCCTGCATGCCGTAGCATAGCAGTGACTGGCTCTTGACGTCCATGACACATGACCATTGGTGATAGAAGATGTTGATTGTGACGATATAGGAGATGTTCCAAAGCATATCCAATATGTTGACAAATGGATCACACGAAATCTGAGGGTTGGAGCTCTGACGTTGCAGGCCTTCATCATCTGATCCACATTGTCCAAACCAACCTTTTTCTCTGGTCGTTCTATAGCATGCATTGACCCGATTGTTGTGCACCGCTTTCTTCCTTGAATGCGTATGTGCTTCTGTTGAGTGGTACAAGAAAGAGATCAAATCATCCAAGGTCTCAAGCTTGATTTGGTTGTTGCGGAAAGTGTGTCAAGGCTTGAGAGCAGCATGCTCAGCGGGCAAGTGTGCTCTCACTCCCATGATCCCACATTGCTCATCCCTTTTATCAACATGAATAGATGTTAGTTGGAAGGAGGACCATTAAAGACCATTTGCTCATGTATGGAACTCATGAGACATCAAACAAGGTCATGTAGTCTTTAGCATCAACGTTACTGATGCAGTGAAAACCAAACAAATGTCACGTGGCTGCTCAAGCAGTCAATATCAAGTCTTGTTACAGCAGTACTTTTCTCTTTGTGATCAATGCCAGCCTCTACACGTACTGCTTGAAATACCTTACATGTATAATGACAATAATGAGAATGACGTAAATTTACAAGGATGACATTAATTGAAATATACATCCTGCATAGACGTACACTGCTGACTACTGTATGTTGCACTTGAAACTGAAGGCCTTGCAGAAAGCTGCCTAATTGTTATTCTTGAAACATATTGATGACTTATGATATTATCCATGAACGACTTTGTCGACAGCTGTTTTCCACGTTTTCAAATTATTTAGAATCAACATGCTGGTAAAAGGAGATTTTGATATTTGGCATTTTATTGTTTGTCAAGCTATACCGATCAATGAAGTTACCTGGACAAGGAGATATAGTGCAAGGTTGAGTTCTTGATTCATTCAAGGCGCGAGTGAAACCATCCGTCTTGAGGCATTCCAAGCCTGAATTGGCAGGTGAAGGATTTGAACATGTCCGCACAGACGTTTGCTGACCTACACCACAAGACTTTGAACACGAGGACGTTGGCTGCCAATCCGTCCATCCACCATTTACAGCTACACAAAGGGAAACGATGTGCAATGTTTAGAAACTCGCTTACATTTGCATGTCATCATTGAGGTTATTTGGAAGGTTGGAAGATCTTTCAACTAATAAATAGTAATAAAATTCATTTGAGAGCTTTTGAGCACAATTAAAAAGCACACTTGCCCCGTATTGGAGAACACATCAAATTGCAGAGCCATTCCTTTCATAGATGCTAGCATAGTGGTCACCAAGATACTTATCACCGATATTGAAAATGATATAAGTATACAGCATCTGAAAGGAACCCATGCGCATGCAAGTGAAGATGCAACATGACCACTTGTGATAATGTTACAAGCACAGCCGCATCAAGATCATGCAACGACTAACTGAACATCTAATGCAATCGGCAAAGCACACTGCCATATTTGGTGAGCACCCACGATGATCCTGCATGCCGTAGCATAGCAGTGACTGGCTCTTGACGTCCATGACACATGACCATTGGTGATAGAAGATGTTGATTGTGACGATATAGGAGATGTTCCAAAGCATATCCAATATGTTGACAAATGGATCACACGAAATCTGAGGGTTGGAGCTCTGACGTTGCAGGCCTTCATCATCTGATCCACATTGTCCAAACCAACCTTTTTCTCTGGTCGTTCTATAGCATGCATTGACCCGATTGTTGTGCACCGCTTTCTTCCTTGAATGCGTATGTGCTTCTGTTGAGTGGTACAAGAAAGAGATCAAATCATCCAAGGTCTCAAGCTTGATTTGGTTGTTGCGGAAAGTGTGTCAAGGCTTGAGAGCAGCATGCTCAGCGGGCAAGTGTGCTCTCACTCCCATGATCCCACATTGCTCATCCCTTTTATCAACATGAATAGATGTTAGTTGGAAGGAGGACCATTAAAGACCATTTGCTCATGTATGGAACTCATGAGACATCAAACAAGGTCATGTAGTCTTTAGCATCAACGTTACTGATGCAGTGAAAACCAAACAAATGTCACGTGGCTGCTCAAGCAGTCAATATCAAGTCTTGTTACAGCAGTACTTTTCTCTTTGTGATCAATGCCAGCCTCTACACGTACTGCTTGAAATACCTTACATGTATAATGACAATAATGAGAATGACGTAAATTTACAAGGATGACATTAATTGAAATATACATCCTGCATAGACGTACACTGCTGACTACTGTATGTTGCACTTGAAACTGAAGGCCTTGCAGAAAGCTGCCTAATTGTTATTCTTGAAACATATTGATGACTTATGATATTATCCATGAACGACTTTGTCGACATCTGTTTTCCACGTTTTCAAATTATTTAGAATCAACATGCTGGTAAAAGGAGATTTTGATATTTGACATTTTATTGTTTGTCAAGCTATACCGATCAATGAAGTTACCTGGACAAGGAGATATAGTGCAAGGTTGAGTTCTTGATTCATTCAAGGCGCGAGTGAAACCATCCGTCTTGAGGCATTCCAAGCCTGAATTGGCAGGTGAAGGATTTGAACATGTCCGCACAGACGTTTGCTGACCTACACCACAAGACTTTGAACACGAGGGACGTGGGCTGCCAATCCGTCCATCCACCATTTACAGCTACACAAAGGGAAACGATGTGCAATGTTTAGAAACTCGCTTACATTTGCATGTCATCATTGAGGTTATTTGGAAGGTTGGAAGATCTTTCAACTAATAAATAGTAATAAAATTCATTTGAGAGCTTTTGAGCACAATTAAAAAGCACACTTGCCCCGTATTGGAGAACACATCAAATTGCAGAGCCATTCCTTTCATAGATGCTAGCATAGTGGTCACCAAGATACTTATCACCGATATTGAAAATGATATAAGTATACAGCATCTGAAAGGAACCCATGCGCATGCAAGTGAAGATGCAACATGACCACTTGTGATAATGTTACAAGCACAGCCGCATCAAGATCATGCAACGACTAACTGAACATCTAATGCAATCGGCAAAGCACACTGCCATATTTGGTGAGCACCCACGATGATCCTGCATGCCGTAGCATAGCAGTGACTGGCTCTTGACGTCCATGACACATGACCATTGGTGATAGAAGATGTTGATTGTGACGATATAGGAGATGTTCCAAAGCATATCCAATATGTTGACAAATGGATCACACGAAATCTGAGGGTTGGAGCTCTGACGTTGCAGGCCTTCATCATCTGATCCACATTGTCCAAACCAACCTTTTTCTCTGGTCGTTCTATAGCATGCATTGACCCGATTGTTGTGCACCGCTTTCTTCCTTGAATGCGTATGTGCTTCTGTTGAGTGGTACAAGAAAGAGATCAAATCATCCAAGGTCTCAAGCTTGATTTGGTTGTTGCGGAAAGTGTGCCAAGGCTTGAGAGCAGCATGCTCAGCGGGCAAGTGTGCTCTCACTCCCATGATCCCACATTGCTCATCCCTTTTATCAACATGAATAGATGTTAGTTGGAAGGAGGACCATTAAAGACCATTTGCTCATGTATGGAACTCATGAGACATCAAACAAGATCATGTAGTCTTTAGCATCAACGTTACTGATGCAGTGAAAACCAAACAAATGTCACGTGGCTGCTCAAGCAGTCAATATCAAGTCTTGTTACAGCAGTACTTTTCTCTTTGTGATCAATGCCAGCCTCTACACGTACTGCTTGAAATACCTTACATGTATAATGACAATAATGAGAATGACGTAAATTTACAAGGATGACATTAATTGAAATATACATCCTGCATAGACGTACACTGCTGACTACTGTATGTTGCACTTGAAACTGAAGGCCTTGCAGACAGCTGCCTAATTGTTATTCTTGAAACATATTGATGACTTATGATATTATCCATGAACGACTTTGTCGACAGCTGTTTTCCACGTTTTCAAATTATTTAGAATCAACATGCTGGTAAAAGGAGATTTTGATATTTGGCATTTTATTGTTTGTCAAGCTATACCGATCAATGAAGTTACCTGGACAAGGAGATATAGTGCAAGGTTGAGTTCTTGATTCATTCAAGGCGCGAGTGAAACCATCCGTCTTGAGGCATTCCAAGCCTGAATTGGCAGGTGAAGGATTTGAACATGTCCGCACAGACGTTTGCTGACCTACACCACAAGACTTTGAACACGAGGACGTTGGCTGCCAATCCGTCCATCCACCATTTACAGCTACACAAAGGGAAACGATGTGCAATGTTTAGAAACTCGCTTACATTTGCATGTCATCATTGAGGTTATTTGGAAGGTTGGAAGATCTTTCAACTAATAAATAGTAATAAAATTCATTTGAGAGCTTTTGAGCACAATTAAAAAGCACACTTGCCCCGTATTGGAGAACACATCAAATTGCAGAGCCATTCCTTTCATAGATGCTAGCATAGTGGTCACCAAGATACTTATCACCGATATTGAAAATGATATAAGTATACAGCATCTGAAAGGAACCCATGCGCATGCAAGTGAAGATGCAACATGACCACTTGTGATAATGTTACAAGCACAGCCGCATCAAGATCATGCAACGACTAACTGAACATCTAATGCAATCGGCAAAGCACACTGCCATATTTGGTGAGCACCCACGATGATCCTGCATGCCGTAGCATAGCAGTGACTGGCTCTTGACGTCCATGACACATGACCATTGGTGATAGAAGATGTTGATTGTGACGATATAGGAGATGTTCCAAAGCATATCCAATATGTTGACAAATGGATCACACGAAATCTGAGGGTTGGAGCTCTGACGTTGCAGGCCTTCATCATCTGATCCACATTGTCCAAACCAACCTTTTTCTCTGGTCGTTCTATAGCATGCATTGACCCGATTGTTGTGCACCGCTTTCTTCCTTGAATGCGTATGTGCTTCTGTTGAGTGGTACAAGAAAGAGATCAAATCATCCAAGCTGTCAAGCTTGATTTGGTTGTTGCGGAAAGTGTGTCAAGGCTTGAGAGCAGCATGCTCAGCGGGCAAGTGTGCTCTCACTCCCATGATCCCACATTGCTCATCCCTTTTATCAACATGAATAGATGTTAGTTGGAAGGAGGACCATTAAAGACCATTTGCTCATGTATGGAACTCATGAGACATCAAACAAGGTCATGTAGTCTTTAGCATCAACGTTACTGATGCAGTGAAAACCAAACAAATGTCACGTGGCTGCTCAAGCAGTCAATATCAAGTCTTGTTACAGCAGTACTTTTCTCTTTGTGATCAATGCCAGCCTCTACACGTACTGCTTGAAATACCTTACATGTATAATGACAATAATGAGAATGACGTAAATTTACAAGGATGACATTAATTGAAATATACATCCTGCATAGACGTACACTGCTGACTACTGTATGTTGCACTTGAAACTGAAGGCCTTGCAGAAAGCTGCCTAATTGTTATTCTTGAAACATATTGATGACTTATGATATTATCCATGAACGACTTTGTCGACATCTGTTTTCCACGTTTTCAAATTATTTAGAATCAACATGCTGGTAAAAGGAGATTTTGATATTTGGCATTTTATTGTTTGTCAAGCTATACCGATCAATGAAGTTACCTGGACAAGGAGATATAGTGCAAGGTTGAGTTCTTGATTCATTCAAGGCGCGAGTGAAACCATCCGTCTTGGGCATTCCAAGCCTGAATTGGCAGGTGAAGGATTTGAACATGTCCGCACAGACGTTTGCTGACCTACACCACAAGACTTTGAACACGAGGACGTTGACTGCCAATCCGTCCATCCACCATTTACAGCTACACAAAGGGAAACGATGTGCAATGTTTAGAAACTCGCTTACATTTGCATGTCATCATTGAGGTTATTTGGAAGGTTGGAAGATCTTTCAACTAATAAATAGTAATAAAATTCATTTGAGAGCTTTTGAGCACAATTAAAAAGCACACTTGCCCCGTATTGGAGAACACATCAAATTGCAGAGCCATTCCTTTCATAGATGCTAGCATAGTGGTCACCAAGATACTTATCACCGATATTGAAAATGATATAAGTATACAGCATCTGAAAGGAACCCATGCGCATGCAAGTGAAGATGCAACATGACCACTTGTGATAATGTTACAAGCACAGCCGCATCAAGATCATGCAACGACTAACTGAACATCTAATGCAATCGGCAAAGCACACTGCCATATTTGGTGAGCACCCACGATGATCCTGCATGCCGTAGCATAGCAGTGACTGGCTCTTGACGTCCATGACACATGACCATTGGTGATAGAAGATGTTGATTGTGACGATATAGGAGATGTTCCAAAGCATATCCAATATGTTGACAAATGGATCACACGAAATCTGAGGGTTGGAGCTCTGACGTTGCAGGCCTTCATCATCTGATCCACATTGTCCAAATCAACCTTTTTCTCTGGTCGTTCTATAGCATGCATTGACCCGATTGTTGTGCACCGCTTTCTTCCTTGAATGCGTATGTGCTTCTGTTGAGTGGTACAAGAAAGAGATCAAATCATCCAAGCTGTCAAGCTTGATTTGGTTGTTGCGGAAAGTGTGTCAAGGCTTGAGAGCAGCATGCTCAGCGGGCAAGTGTGCTCTCACTCCCATGATCCCACATTGCTCATCCCTTTTATCAACATGAATAGATGTTAGTTGGAAGGAGGACCATTAAAGACCATTTGCTCATGTATGGAACTCATGAGACATCAAACAAGGTCATGTGGTCTTTAGCATCAACGTTACTGATGCAGTGAAAACCAAACAAATGTCACGTGGCTGCTCAAGCAGTCAATATCAAGTCTTGTTACAGCAGTACTTTTCTCTTTGTGATCAATGCCAGCCTCTACACGTACTGCTTGAAATACCTTACATGTATAATGACAATAATGAGAATGACGTAAATTTACAAGGATGACATTAATTGAAATATACATCCTGCATAGACGTACACTGCTGACTACTGTATGTTGCACTTCAAACTGAAGGCCTTGCAGACAGCTGCCTAATTGTTATTCTTGAAACATATTGATGACTTATGATATTATCCATGAACGACTTTGTCGACAGCTGTTTTCCACGTTTTCAAATTATTTAGAATCAACATGCTGGTAAAAGGAGATTTTGATATTTGGCATTTTATTGTTTGTCAAGCTATACCGATCAATGAAGTTACCTGGACAAGGAGATATAGTGCAAGGTTGAGTTCTTGATTCATTCAAGGCGCGAGTGAAACCATCCGTCTTGAGGCATTCCAAGCCTGAATTGGCAGGTGAAGGATTTGAACATGTCCGCACAGACGTTTGCTGACCTACACCACAAGACTTTGAACACGAGGACGTTGACTGCCAATCCGTCCATCCACCATTACAGCTACACAAAGGGAAACGATGTGCAATGTTTAGAAACTCGCTTACATTTGCATGTCATCATTGAGGTTATTTGGAAGGTTGGAAGATCTTTCAAACTAATAAATAGTAATAAAATTCATTTGAGAGCTTTTGAGCACAATTAAAAAGCACACTTGCCCCGTATTGGAGAACACATCAAATTGCAGAGCCATTCCTTTCATAGATGCTAGCATAGTGGTCACCAAGATACTTATCACCGATATTGAAAATGATATAAGTATACAGCATCTGAAAGGAACCCATGCGCATGCAAGTGAAGATGCAACATGACCACTTGTGATAATGTTACAAGCACAGCCGCATCAAGATCATGCAACGACTAACTGAACATCTAATGCAATCGGCAAAGCACACTGCCATATTTGGTGAGCACCCACGATGATCCTGCATGCCGTAGCATAGCAGTGACTGGCTCTTGACGTCCATGACACATGACCATTGGTGATAGAAGATGTTGATTGTGACGATATAGGAGATGTTCCAAAGCATATCCAATATGTTGACAAATGGATCACACGAAATCCGAGGGTTGGAGCTCTGACGTTGCAGGCCTTCATCATCTGATCCACATTGTCCAAATCAACCTTTTTCTCTGGTCGTTCTATAGCATGCATTGACCCGATTGTTGTGCACCGCTTTCTTCCTTGAATGCGTATGTGCTTCTGTTGAGTGGTACAAGAAAGAGATCAAATCATCCAAGCTGTCAAGCTTGATTTGGTTGTTGCGGAAAGTGTGTCAAGGCTTGAGAGCAGCATGCTCAGCGGGCAAGTGTGCTCTCACTCCCATGATCCCACATTGCTCATCCCTTTTATCAACATGAATAGATGTTAGTTGGAAGGAGGACCATTAAAGACCATTTGCTCATGTATGGAACTCATGAGACATCAAACAAGGTCATGTGGTCTTTAGCATCAACGTTACTGATGCAGTGAAAACCAAACAAATGTCACGTGGCTGCTCAAGCAGTCAATATCAAGTCTTGTTACAGCAGTACTTTTCTCTTTGTGATCAATGCCAGCCTCTACACGTACTGCTTGAAATACCTTACATGTATAATGACAATAATGAGAATGACGTAAATTTACAAGGATGACATTAATTGAAATATACATCCTGCATAGACGTACACTGCTGACTACTGTATGTTGCACTTCAAACTGAAGGCCTTGCAGACAGCTGCCTAATTGTTATTCTTGAAACATATTGATGACTTATGATATTATCCATGAACGACTTTGTCGACAGCTGTTTTCCACGTTTTCAAATTATTTAGAATCAACATGCTGGTAAAAGGAGATTTTGATATTTGGCATTTTATTGTTTGTCAAGCTATACCGATCAATGAAGTTACCTGGACAAGGAGATATAGTGCAAGGTTGAGTTCTTGATTCATTCAAGGCGCGAGTGAAACCATCCGTCTTGAGGCATTCCAAGCCTGAATTGGCAGGTGAAGGATTTGAACATGTCCGCACAGACGTTTGCTGACCTACACCACAAGACTTTGAACACGAGGACGTTGACTGCCAATCCGTCCATCCACCATTTACAGCTACACAAAGGGAAACGATGTGCAATGTTTAGAAACTCGCTTACATTTGCATGTCATCATTGAGGTTATTTGGAAGGTTGGAAGATCTTTCAACTAATAAATAGTAATAAAATTCATTTGAGAGCTTTTGAGCACAATTAAAAAAGCACACTTGCCCCGTATTGGAGAACACATCAAATTGCAGAGCCATTCCTTTCATAGATGCTAGCATAGTGGTCACCAAGATACTTATCACCGATATTGAAAATGATATAAGTATACAGCATCTGAAAGGAACCCATGCGCATGCAAGTGAAGATGCAACATGACCACTTGTGATAATGTTACAAGCACAGCCGCATCAAGATCATGCAACGACTAACTGAACATCTAATGCAATCGGCAAAGCACACTGCCATATTTGGTGAGCACCCACGATGATCCTGCATGCCGTAGCATAGCAGTGACTGGCTCTTGACGTCCATGACACATGACCATTGGTGATAGAAGATGTTGATTGTGACGATATAGGAGATGTTCCAAAGCATATCCAATATGTTGACAAATGGATCACACGAAATCTGAGGGTTGGAGCTCTGACGTTGCAGGCCTTCATCATCTGATCCACATTGTCCAAATCAACCTTTTTCTCTGGTCGTTCTATAGCATGCATTGACCCGATTGTTGTGCACCGCTTTCTTCCTTGAATGCGTATGTGCTTCTGTTGAGTGGTACAAGAAAGAGATCAAATCATCCAAGGTCTCAAGCTTGATTTGGTTGTTGCGGAAAGTGTGTCAAGGCTTGAGAGCAGCATGCTCAGCGGGCAAGTGTGCTCTCACTCCCATGATCCCACATTGCTCATCCCTTTTATCAACATGAATAGATGTTAGTTGGAAGGAGGACCATTAAAGACCATTTGCTCATGTATGGAACTCATGAGACATCAAACAAGGTCATGTAGTCTTTAGCATCAACGTTACTGATGCATTGAAAACCAAACAAATGTCACTTGGCTGCTCAAGCAGTCAATATCAAGTCTTGTTACAGCAGTACTTTTCTCTTTGTGATCAATGCCAGCCTCTACAACGTACTGCTTGAAATACCTTACATGTATAATGACAATAATGAGAATGACGTAAATTTACAAGGATGACATTAATTGAAATATACATCCTGCATAGACGTACACTGCTGACTACTGTATGTTGCACTTGAACTGAAGGCCTTGCAGAAAGCTGCCTAATTGTTATTCTTGAAACATATTGATGACTTATGATATTATCCATGAACGACTTTGTCGACAGCTGTTTTCCACGTTTTCAAATTATTTAGAATCAACATGCTGGTAAAAGGAGATTTTGATATTTGGCATTTTATTGTTTGTCAAGCTATACCGATCAATGAAGTTACCTGGACAAGGAGATATAGTGCAAGGTTGAGTTCTTGATTCATTCAAGGCGCGAGTGAAACCATCCGTCTTCAAGCATTCCAAGCCTGAATTGGCAGGTGAAGGATTTGAACATGTCCGCACAGACGTTTGCTGACCTACACCACAAGACTTTGAACACGAGGACGTTGGCTGCCAATCCGTCCATCCACCATTTACAGCTACACAAAGGGAAACGATGTGCAATGTTTAGAAACTCGCTTACATTTGCATGTCATCATTGAGGTTATTTGGAAGGTTGGAAGATCTTTCAACTAATAAATAGTAATAAAATTCATTTGAGAGCTTTTGAGCACAATTAAAAAGCACACTTGCCCCGTATTGGAGAACACATCAAATTGCAGAGCCATTCCTTTCATAGATGCTAGCATAGTGGTCACCAAGATACTTATCACCGATATTGAAAATGATATAAGTATACAGCATCTGAAAGGAACCCATGCGCATGCAAGTGAAGATGCAACATGACCACTTGTGATAATGTTACAAGCACAGCCGCATCAAGATCATGCAACGACTAACTGAACATCTAATGCAATCGGCAAAGCACACTGCCATATTTGGTGAGCACCCACGATGATCCTGCATGCCGTAGCATAGCAGTGACTGGCTCTTGACGTCCATGACACATGACCATTGGTGATAGAAGATGTTGATTGTGACGATATAGGAGATGTTCCAAAGCATATCCAATATGTTGACAAATGGATCACACGAAATCTGAGGGTTGGAGCTCTGACGTTGCAGGCCTTCATCATCTGATCCACATTATCCAAATCAACCTTTTTCTCTGGTCGTTCTATAGCATGCATTGACCCGATTGTTGTGCACCGCTTTCTTCCTTGAATGCGTATGTGCTTCTGTTGAGTGGTACAAGAAAGAGATCAAATCATCCAAGGTCTCAAGCTTGATTTGGTTGTTGCGGAAAGTGTGTCAAGGCTTGAGAGCAGCATTCTCAGCGGGCAAGTGTGCTCTCACTCACATGATCCCACATTGCTCATCCCTTTTATCAACATGAATAGATGTTAGTTGGAAGGAGGACCATTAAAGACCATTTGCTCATGTATGGAACTCATGAGACATCAAACAAGGTCATGTAGTCTTTAGCATCAACGTTACTGATGCATTGAAAACCAAACAAATGTCACGTGGCTGCTCAAGCAGTCAATATCAAGTCTTGTTACAGCAGTACTTTTCTCTTTGTGATCAATGCCAGCCTCTACACGTACTGCTTGAAATACCTTACATGTATAATGACAATAATGAGAATGACGTAAATTTACAAGGATGACATTAATTGAAATATACATCCTGCATAGACGTACACTGCTGACTACTGTATGTTGCACTTGAAACTGAAGGCCTTGCAGAAAGCTGCCTAATTGTTATTCTTGAAACATATTGATGACTTATGATATTATCCATGAACGACTTTGTCGACAGCTGTTTTCCACGTTTTCAAATTATTTAGAATCAATATGCTGGTAAAAGGAGATTTTGATATTTGGCATTTTATTGTTTGTCAAGCTATACCGATCAATGAAGTTACCTGGACAAGGAGATATAGTGCAAGGTTGAGTTCTTGATTCATTCAAGGCGCGAGTGAAACCATCCGTCTTGAGGCATTCCAAGCCTGAATTGGCAGGTGAAGGATTTGAACATGTCCGCACAGACGTTTGCTGACCTACACCACAAGACTTTGAACACGAGGACGTTGACTGCCAATCCGTCCATCCACCATTTACAGCTACACAAAGGGAAACGATGTGCAATGTTTAGAAACTCGCTTACATTTGCATGTCATCATTGAGGTTATTTGGAAGGTTGGAAGATCTTTCAACTAATAAATAGTAATAAAATTCATTTGAGAGCTTTTGAGCACAATTAAAAAGCACACTTGCCCCGTATTGGAGAACACATCAAATTGCAGAGCCATTCCTTTCATAGATGCTAGCATAGTGGTCACCAAGATACTTATCACCGATATTGAAAATGATATAAGTATACAGCATCTGAAAGGAACCCATGCGCATGCAAGTGAAGATGCAACATGACCACTTGTGATAATGTTACAAGCACAGCCGCATCAAGATCATGCAACGACTAACTGAACATCTAATGCAATCGGCAAAGCACACTGCCATATTTGGTGAGCACCCACGATGATCCTGCATGCCGTAGCATAGCAGTGACTGGCTCTTGACGTCCATGACACATGACCATTGGTGATAGAAGATGTTGATTGTGACGATATAGGAGATGTTCCAAAGCATATCCAATATGTTGACAAATGGATCACACGAAATCTGAGGGTTGGAGCTCTGACGTTGCAGGCCTTCATCATCTGATCCACATTGTCCAAACCAACCTTTTTCTCTGGTCGTTCTATAGCATGCATTGACCCGATTGTTGTGCACCGCTTTCTTCCTTGAATGCGTATGTGCTTCTGTTGAGTGGTACAAGAAAGAGATCAAATCATCCAAGGTCTCAAGCTTGATTTGGTTGTTGCGGAAAGTGTGCCAAGGCTTGAGAGCAGCATGCTCAGCGGGCAAGTGTGCTCTCACTCACATGATCCCACATTGCTCATCCCTTTTATCAACATGAATAGATGTTAGTTGGAAGGAGGACCATTAAAGACCATTTGCTCATGTATGGAACTCATGAGACATCAAACAAGGTCATGTGGTCTTTAGCATCAACGTTACTGATGCAGTGAAAACCAAACAAATGTCACGTGGCTGCTCAAGCAGTCAATATCAAGTCTTGTTACAGCAGTACTTTTCTCTTTGTGATCAATGCCAGCCTCTACACGTACTGCTTGAAATACCTTACATGTATAATGACAATAATGAGAATGACGTAAATTTACAAGGATGATATTAATTGAAATATACATCCTGCATAGACGTACGCTGCTGACTACTGTATGTTGCACTTGAAACTGAAGGCCTTGCAGACAGCTGCCTAATTGTCATTCTTGAAACATATTGATGACTTATGATATTATCCATCAAGTGAAAAAACATACGAATGTAAGGTAGGACGACATCATAAGTTACGCAGGATTGTTCCCCATGGTAGAAATGAGTTTAAATGTCTTTGGGTACGAGAGAAAGGAACAAATAACTTTAGTGTGTGAGGTAGTCGTTTAGGAACCAAATGATGTAAAGGATGGAACTGATGAGTCTCAGAACATATCAATAGACGACTGCACCTGTATGAAAACGACTTAACAAATCAGGGAAAGCATCACAACTGCATGACGAGTCACAAATTAAACGATGACTGCGCTATTGAAATCGCTCAAACTTATGTACGAGAGTCACAGGTAGAGCTCCATAAACGGGTGACGCATACAAGAAAAGTGAAGTTATGATTAAGTGATAAATAATGATCAAATCATTTGATGACAGAATATATTTAAGACATCTGATATTGTGGAGTCTTTGAGAAGCGACCTTTAACATAGAAGACACTTGAAGGTCCCATTTCATGTTACAGTCAATGAAAAATCCAAGAACTTTGCATGAATCAACAACCTTAAACCAATTGTTCATGTGACAAAAAGAACCATGTGAGCGCTGGACACACATTTGCATGCATTTCTGTCTATTTAGAATAAGACCAACATTGTTAAAAGCAGCCTCACATGCATCAATATGAATGTGAGTGTCACCGAGTCTCTGGCATCGGGCATAGCACTCCGAACAGTTGAATTTTACTTGTAGTCCTTAAGTGCTCTCTTTCCTCTAAAACTGTCATTTTCTAGCTTGATTATTCTTGGCTGCCGTTTGCAAAGGCATAGATATAAATTTCATTCGTTTGTCAAAAATTATTTTAATAGTAAATTAGCTTAGCGATTAAGTCTGAACATTGGCAGGAATATGAGGATTCAGCTTGGGGCTAAATTCACTATATTGTTAACATCGGTCAGTGCCAGACGCACAGAATTAGATTCATCTGCGCGCGCATCGGTTTCCTAGAAAGGAATAATGGTATTTAATATCGAAATGGCACAGAATTGTAAAACTTGCTCCTTCTCGAATGTATAATTCGTGTATCGCTTGCTATTAGAAATGGCAAACAATAAGCTGTCAGCCGAGGACACCAGAGCCAGTGAGAGATGCGTGCGTGCTGTGATATATCTTCGCACACACCAAAACACACATCGATGCCTGGCTTCGATTCAATGTATGCACTGTACAGTGAGCAATGCCGAGGAGAGGATGTGAAGTCATGAAGTGAACTGATTTTCGTACGCCTGCTACTTTCTTTGATAATGATCGGAAGGGCCAACATTATGGAGAAAACTTGTGCGCAATGATCTGAATTCTTCGAATCTGAAGGAACTGTGGCAACCGAAGCACTTTGCTTGAACTCTCATTAATCCGCAAGCGACGCACGACTTTTTTCCTATCTCTGTAGTGTATAGGGAACTTTTTTTGCCCACTTAATAGGTTCCTCGATGTGCCGTCAATTTCGTATTAATCACACTTCTAGCAAAACGAAGCAGATAAACAAAATATTGAACTCTGTGGCCAGACGACTTCCGTCGGACCCTAAAATTAAGCTACTGCCAATCTGGGATGCGCAGAATACTGCTAAACTATACAGGAACAATGAGGCACCCAGATCAGCACCGCAGCACCAAAGACAATGCACATGGACATGCAAATGTAGCACATGTACAGTATTGGCCAGAATGGATGACTCAGTTAATCAATTTGTATTGTTTTCTGTTGTGGTTGAATCTGCAGACACCCTGACCTCTCTGCGGAAATGTTTTTGTAACAACTGTCTTGTAAGACTATCTGCATGATAACTGAGTTGTCATGGCTTAGCATTACATGTGGTTGTCGACTTGAAGTCACACTGACCACGAAAATTCGGGCTATCCAAAAAAGATAAATGCTGAAAAGATTTTTGCAATTCTGCCGATGGAAATTGGAATACTGCGAACGGGTTCAGGTTACGATCTTGTAGAAAACCAAAAGACGCAGCCAAACCATTTTATGTGACACGCTTGAAAACCACCAAGATAAAGAGGTGTATCTCGATACACGGTCTCAACTGTGAAAAGACCTATGGAAATTTTTTGCTGTTGAAAAACTATGGATTATGGTTTTTGACCGAATGTATGAGCATGAAAGCTGCTTGCCAAAAAAATCTGAAAATGAAAGTACTGCCATTCATAGCTATTTAAGCAGTGCTTTTCACTCACAACGTGATGTCGAAAGCAATATGGCTCTGGAATTCGAGTGTTGAGGCCTTGAGTCCATTATCAAACATTCACCAGAACTCAATCCTATTGAAAATTGATGGGTCTTGCTGAAACAAACCTACGAAGCCTGACATCTTTACATGCGAAACCAGACATCTTTAATAGAATTGAAGACTGCTATCATTGCAGTGTGGACGAAGTTGATAAAAGGAATTTTATGCAAAAAGTTGAACTTCTCGATGCCTGACAGCATTTGCGCGATAATTCAGAAAAAGGGATACACTCCAAGTACTGACCGGTGGTCACTCATGTAATATTTAGATAAATAGATTACTTGGATTATTGTTTGACTTTCATTTATAATTCACTTAAAACAAAATTATGCACACTTGCAAGAGTCACAGTAAATGTATCAACAAAAACATAAAACACACATCTGAGTCATCCATTCTGGCCAATACTGTACATGTAGATGAATAGATATGATAATTACAATGTTGAATTAAATCAAGTCAGCTCTACATTCACAAAGGTTGTCCAGGGTTAATTTAAATTTAAGGGTAATGATTCATACTTTTTTCATATTGGGAGTGTGTTTCCAATGAATTAATCAGAAAATATGGTATTGTTGCATTGAGACGTAGAAATGCAGCACAAGAATTGCACTTACTTGCTTGATTCACGATCCGATAACTAATATTGAATCCAAGTCTCACATGAGAATGATCGGTCTTAAACAGTATTTTCAATTCTGCATTACGTAAAATGATATCCGGAGGTCTTTCATTTGAGCAATAGCGGCCTAACAGTGTTTGCCTATAAAACGCGTCTTGACGAAATATCTCCAGACTGTCGTAGTGGCAAGCATAGGAAGGTTCTATATCAATGAAATTGAAATGTATTGTGGTGAGTGTCTCTGGGCCGCCACGAATTATCCATTGACAATGCATCATGTTCTGATAGGTTTCCACTCCAACTCTGCTATGACTGTAGATAATACCAGATCCATTGTTGATGTACTTTGTTCCTTCACAGAATGTCACTGGAATTGTTTCTGTAAAAGATGCAAAATTCCATTTTGGGAAACATGGAAATTTATAGCGTTTTTCCACATTACAATCTGATATTCATGCTGAAGAGTTACTCGAACTTCTCCTAGTAAATCTCTAAATTATGACTTTTTGTATATTTTTATGATTTTTCACATATATATACGTGTATAATTGGTTATCAAATCTATCATATTTTTCTTGTTGCATTATTGCCATACGTCATGGAATAGATATACCAAGATTTTTTAAGATATGCTAACTTAAGAAAATTCAGAATTAATATTTGCGAAAAATTGTTTTGTCTCATCTTTCTGAAAGCATGTGTTGAGAAAGAATAAATGAACGGATTTTCGAAGACAGATTGATATGATGATCCACAGTACCTGCGGCAAGAATCTGTAATTATGGTTCAGAAGTAGCTCGTATCATCAGCGAACACACAATCCTCAACGATCAGATTGCAGGGCGTCAATTGAAAAATCATGTATATTCGACTCAATTTTATTGCGTGATAAATTCGTCAAATGGAAATATTATTCAACTTTCGACTCTTCACGATCTAAATTTACTGACTGTGTACTTTTTGAGTGGTGTCAATCTTCTGGTTCCTCAGAATTCAGGCTTGAATTTGCTTCCCGTTCAATGGAAAATTTATCTGCTTGCCCCTCGAGACTCGTTCTAGCCGTGACAATCAGTACTGAAACATGTCATCTCTATCCAAAAAACGCGGACAAAGCGATTAATCTCTGTGGTTTCAGTAATTTGATTATTCTTAAGATCTAGCAACATTGACTTAGATCAGTGCCTAAATGAGCGTCTGAAATGACCTTCAACAAACTGTTATAGTCCATCTCTTTCCCACTAACTTTCACATACACTGTAAACATACAGTGTTATACACTGTTGGTATAAGTAAGCGAAATCATTGTTGTGCGTCGGTCGGTCAGTCATATGCTCTCTCAGTGGATTTCAGTGTTTTTGCCTTATCTCTGGTTGTGGTGCTCCGCTTTTCCACGAGTTTGTCTCTATCTGATCATCGTGCTTCGCGTCATATTCTTACTTCGCTAACTATTCACATCGGATTTGTAATCCTTCAGTGTCACCAAATATCCTCTTCACACTCTGAATTGTAGTTATCGACTTCTCTCGAGTGCTGTGGCCACGTTCACAATTTCAGTGCACAAATTGCAAAGGATTTTGTGATTCCCGGAATCGGTATCCAAAGTGACAGCTGATTTGCTGTTGTGTGGATAGTCTGGTGGTGTCAAGGTTCGGTCATAGAGTGTGATGTATGAGGGTCAATTTTGCTTCGCAGCATTAAATCTTTTTTCAACTCAGCATCTCATTGTTGATCATGCCACGTAATGCATCGTTATCATCAAGCGCAACAATTTTCTCCAAACATTGAAAAGTTTACTTTTGTTAGAGGTTAGGAGTCTTTCTCACAACTAAACAAGATGACCAAGCCACAGTTATAATCTGCTTTAAAAGATGCTATGACAGCCCTTGAGAACATTGACTTGTCCCGCACTTTAGATCCTTGTGAGGTGAAAACAGCTGTTGTAGATGCTGCAAGAGAAATCAAGAGTGATCTTCTCAAGGAAAGTAAAGTGCTTATTGCTGAGGCCGAAGAGAATTTGAATGCTAAGATTGACTCCATCAGCACGAGAATTGACAGCATTCAATTCAATGTGTCAGATGACATCATAAATGAGCTACAAGACCGAGAACTTCGTAAAAGTAATGTACTGTTCTTTGGTATTCCGGAATGCCAGACAGATGGACCTGAGCAGAAGGACTTCGATAAGAGGCATCTAGACAGCATTTTGTCATCTTTGAGTGAAAAATGGTGCTTCTAGTGATTTTCATTTCCGCCGTTTCTTCCGCATAGGTGTCAAAGGGTCGAGACCTCGGCCTTTAACCCTATCTTACCCGGGCTATTTTGAGCGTCGAAAATCCGGGGGGGGCTAAAACAGCCCCCCTTAAGAAATCAATGTTCCAATGATCAAATCATTCTGAAAGTTACCTATCCACACAATTAGGACATGAGAAATTCAATGGTGGCAGTCACTTTTGTTGAATTGATAGTCTCCGTTCTAAAAATAGCAATTCAAAATTTGAATTTAGATAATAGGAATCAATATCAACAAATCAATGTTCCAATGATCAAATCATTCTGAAAGCAACCTAACTGCACAATTAGGACATGAGAAATTCAATGGTGGCATTCATTTTTGTTGAATTGACAGTCTTCGTTCTAAAAATATCAATTCAAAATTTGAATTTAAATAATAAGAATCAATATCAACAAATCAATGTTCCAATGATCAAATCATTCTGAAAGTTACCTATAAACACAACTGATTTAGACGTGAAAAATTCAATGTTGGATTTTATTTTGGTTGAGTTGTTAGTTTGATCGAAGATGCTGAGTTGCTGATCGAGTTGCTGAAAGATCGATTCACAATAGTTGTTGACAAATACAATAGACTGTCACGTGTAGGTGACAACGCAGCGTTGATATGACTGGAAGGACAAAAGATGACTGAGCTCCTAAACTGGTGACACCTGGCAAGTGGGTCAATTTGATACAAACTTCAACCAATGCTGTCTCATGCGACTAAACTAATTGTCAAAAAAATTCAGTCTCCTAGCTGACACATTTCATGAGATAATATATTCTGATAGAGATGCAGAAGTTAGAAAAACGGGAAAATTCATTTTTTGAAAAAGTACTTTTCACAATGACCCTCAAATCTGACCTTCAAGTGGGCCAATTGCAATCAAATTTGCACTGATGATGTGTCATAAATTCAAACTAAAAATCATAAAAATTCAGACTCCTAGCTAATATGGTTTATGAGATATTTTAGAAAATGTACAAGGGGGCTGTTTTAGCCCCCCCCCCCGGGTAAGATAGGGTTAAAAGTTATTTTCTCCAGCTATGATACAAAAATATCAGTCATGAAGTCTGCACCTAAATTATCAAGAGTGAGCAGTGACGGAAATCTTATCTTCAAGAAAGTTTATCTAAAACCTGATATGACTCCTAGAGAATTGGAAGAAGATGAGAAATTAAAAAATGAACTCAATTATTGTCGTGGTCTTGGTGAGAATGTCATTATAACGAATAAAAAAGTGGTTCCACGTGCTTCCAATACAAATCGGGCTTTTGACAAAATAATGATGCTCCAAAGGTGTATATGACTAATGCTCGTTCTATAGCTGCAGTTGGTAAACTTGATGATTTGAGACTCACTTGTGCTACCCTGAATCCCGACATAGTAATAATTACCGAATTTTGGTTAAATGACACTCTTGATTGCTCGATGCTTCAAATCAAGGGATATACCATATTCAGATGTGACAGGAAAAATCGTTTAGGAGGTGTAGTTGTTGTTTGGATTCACTCCTGTCTAGGCCCCTGTCAGGTTCAAAATTTTTTGTCTCCCATCTCATGTGAATCAATTGCTGCATCTTTTAAGTTTGATAATCAATTTCATTTATTATGCGCTTTGTATTCTCCTCCGAATTTGAATTCTCTTCATCAATGTGAAATACTCGATTTCCTTTTAGATTCACTAAATAGCTACACAAGCAGTTTTTGTGATGTACATTTGATCATAGATGGTGATTTTAATGACTTGGACACTGACCTACTTTGCAGAAGTCTTGATTTGCATGATAAAGTGAATTTACCAACACGAGGTCAATCTTGTATTGATAAATTTCTTGCTAGCAAATTCTCATGACAAAAGTTCTCATGACAGAAAAGGACAAGCCTTGGATGAATCGTTATTTGAAAGAATTGATCAACCGCAGGTGGGCAGCATCTTGCGAGAAAGATTTCAATAAGTGCAATATTTTCAAGCAAAAGGTGAAGAGGAAATTATGAGAGCCAAGGTTAACTGGGTGAAGAAATCAAATCTGTCCCCCAAGAAATATGTGGAATGTTGTGTCTGAAGCTCGAGGGAAATCATTGGGTAGTGCCTTTGATCATCTTTCATCACAGTTTCCCAGTATTGAAAGTGCTACCAACACAATTAATAGCGTTTTCGCAGATTCCTTTAACTCTAACTCATCTATCAGTGACACAGTTGATTTACATGATTGGTGTCCATTATCTGAACCTTGTGAAATATTTTCTGTACTTGATAACTTGTCCGTGAATAAATCAAGTGGTTCTGATGGTATTCCAGTCAAGGCCTACGAGTTAAATGTGCCATGCATTTGCGAACCTTTATGTCAAATTATCAACCTCTCTACTATTCGACACTATGTTCCTCGAATTCTCAAATCATGTGCTATTTCCCCTGTTCCAAAGTCGTCTCCTGCTAACTTAAATGATCTGAGATCAATCACAGTATTAAGTGTGCCAAGTAAAGTACTTGAAATGCATGTTTTGAAATGTATTAAATCGACAATTCTCGAAGATCCCATCATATCAGTTTAGTTACAAACCTTTGTCTGACTGCAGGTGTGCACTTATTTTTATTCATAGCCATGTAAAATCGTGCCTGGAAAGTGATGCCTTTGGTGGATGTATGCTAGTCAGTTTTGATCTTTCGACGGCGTTCGATAGAACATCTCACAGCATATTGATTGACAAACTTAAAATGCTTAACTTTCCCACCGGTTTTATTGTATGGTTGACATCATATTTATCTGATCGTTTTCAAAGAGTTCGTGTAAAGTATACACTTAGTGAGGAAGCCTGTGCAACAAGTGGGGCTCCACAAGGTTCTCTTTTGGTCCCATTTTTGTTTCTTTATTGCTATGATTTGAAGCCGAAATGTTTGTCCACAAAATTTGTTCAGTACGCAGATGACATTTATGAAATTATTCCTCTTTTTCTGAGCATCAATTAGAAGAATCTTTACTGACTGTGAAGAATGAGGTCGAAAACATACAGCAATTGCCTTCTTCAAACTTATTGCGCATAAATGAGAAGAAAACTAAAATAATGATTTTTACCAAGAAGAACAAAACTGTCGATTGTATGCTGGATAGACTTGCATTTCAAGTCGTAGATGTCATTAACATCTTAGGTGTTGTTTGGAGCAATAATTTGAAGCTATCGAAAGAAAATGTTCTCAACGTAGGCTATATGTCTTTTAAAAGTTTTGAGAAGTTCTTTAAGTCACGACGATCTGTGGATAATACATAGTGCTATGATTGAAAACATTTTGCTATATTGTATAACCCTTTTCGGTAGTCTCAATGCACAGAGCACGTCAATTATAAAGCGTGTTTCCAAACGTTCAAAGCGAGTTATATGTAAATCCGAATGTAATTGTGAATTTAAGAACATGTTTTTTGAAAAACGTAAAACTGCTTTTATGAAATTGATAAATGAAGTACACAATCCTGAACATCCCCTAAATGCACTGATGCATTTTAGAAATGGTCGACTGTCAATCCCGTTATGTAAAACAGCAAGACGGCAAAACTGCTTTCCTGTTATGGCCGCACGCATTTCAAATCGTTTTGTGACTTTATGACTTCTATTCTTGTTTCACTTGTAATGTATGCTCCGATTTTGATGTATTTTGATCATCATTGTTGAAATATATGACAAGAATGAATGAATGACTATTCATTCATTCATTCAAAATCGCTCGATACCAATCAAATACGGAGGATGCATACCAAGATATTTTTTGGTATATTTTTGCATCAATTTGTATACTTTTCGCATGATTTAAGGCCTTTTGTCAATAAAGATGGCTTTAAGGTTTCATGGCACTTACTATTGTTTTGCAAGTAGCAAGATGATGACATTTGTAGTCAAACTAACAATACTGAATTCGACTATAATACACGTTAGTCCAAGGCATTTCATAAATAATCAATAAGTGTATAACCATCAACGTTTAAGCATATTATGAATCCGAAATAAAAGCACATTATAATTCATGAAAGCAAATATAGTTATGTTTGAGATATATAAGTCAACATGGCAGCCCGAAAGTCATCGTTTCAATGAAATGATGCTTATCATTTTAGTTCATGGAGTTGAGCTAATTATGAGTCGTGTGAATGTAATTAGACAAGCAGCAGCGATGACATCCGGTATTAATTTCATAGTAAATCGAGTCTTGATCAAATACTCTAAATAGCACGCCATCCATAAGAATGCATATAACTGATATTACTCAAAAGTTATTTAGTAGAGTAGTATGTAATATATATACTACTTCAGCAAGCAGCTTATAGAAAGATATATCAATGAAATCAGATACTCTACAGAACTTTTACAATGGAGAAATTCAACGATGGTTATTGAATGGTTCAAAAACATTCCAGACAAGAATGATTCCAGCTTCATGAAGTTTGATATTGCTGACTTCTACCCATCCATTGATGAAAACCTTCTTTCAAAAACCTTCTTCTTTGCCAAGTCCTTAACCAACATTTCCGAAAAAGATGTAAATGCAATCAATCATGCGAGGAAATCGTTATTATTTAGCAAGAACACACCATGGATAAAAGAAGCACCCACTTATTCGATGTTACTCAAGGCAACTTCGACGTTGCCGAGGTATGTGAACTTGTGGGACTTTTTCTTCTTCACCAAATGGCCATCCGATTTGAATAGGAAAACATAGGCTTGTATAGAGATGACGGCCTTTGTGTTCTCAAAAATCAGTCTGGATCAATGAAAGATCGCGCAAGAAAAGACTTGATAAAAATCTTCGGTGATTTTGGATTAAAAAAAACTGTCGAGTGCAATCTCAATTCAACTGATTTTATAGATGTACATGTATACTTTGATCTAAGAAATCATTCATATCGACCCTACAACAAACCCGGCAATACTCCGTTACATTCACACGAAATCAAATCGTCCAAAGACAATAATCAAGCAAATTCCTAACATGATTGAAAAAAGACTATCACATCTATCCTCCAATAAAACCGAATTTAATAACGGAAAGCCTTATTATAAACTTGCACTGAATAATAGTGAATGAAAACACAGTACCTACCACACAAATGAAAGTGCTTCAAAGAACCGACCAAGAAATGTTATATGGTTTAATCCACCATACAGAGTCAACGTTAAGACGAATATTGGACGTATATTTTTGTCATTAATTCAGAAATATCTCCCACGACATCATAAAATATTATATTCGTAATTTATATATATTATAATAATCAATTTATATATATTTATAATATATAAATATCATATATATTGTATATCATATATTATATTATATTATACGATATCATAAAATTTTCAACAAAGACAATTTGAAACTCAGTTACAGTTGTATGAATAACATGAAAAATATAATACAAAATCACAACTCAAAAATTCTACATAAAGCAACAGAAAATGTAAAACAAAATTCTAATTCATGTAACTGCCGCATCAAAGAAAAATGTCCATTGAACGGGAACTGTCTACAGAAATCAATTGTTTATGAAGCTAATATTACTACAGAAAGACAAAAAGAAAAAAAGTATTATGGAATGTGCGAAGGAGATTTCAAGACAAGATATCGCAATCATAAAAAGTCGTTCACGAATATCAATTATATGAATGAAACTTCACTATCAAAATATGTTTGGACTCTCAATGACCAAAGTGTAAACTATGAAATTAAATGGAAAGTTGTACATCGCAGCAAGCCCTATTCCTGCGGTGATCGATATTGCAATCTTTGTCTCTCAAAGAAATATTTTATTCAAAAGAAAGCAATCTCCTCAATAAGAAAAATGAAATCGTCTCAAAGTGTAGACATCGAAGAAAATTTTTATTATCAAGTCTCAAGCCACAATCTACATCTTTACCTTGAACATTTGAATTTCATAGTGTATGTTCAGCTTTTTCTGTAGAAATTTCTTCTTGTTCACTGCGGTCTGATGATCGGTTGTACTTCATCCGTGAAACTAATATAGTAAGTAACATGCAGTGAACTTGATCTAACTTTTTTGAATTTATATATATATATATATATATATATAGATAGATAGATAGATAGATAGATAGGCAGATAGATAGATAGATATGATGGGCACGTAAGTCTATCATTATTTTTTCTGTTAATTTTATGAATTTATAATGTTAAGCCTAATTTTCAACATGGTTTCTATCACCTTGTTTGCGTGACACCTCGAGAGTAGATAGTCGTCCCATCTGTCTACTAGGCCTCCCTCTTCATTTTGGGGCGGTGTCCACCACTGTTTGGTGTAGGGTTGGCTGAGCCACACGTGAGTTCATCTCGCGGTTGTTATCCATGTCCTTTCCTTTATCGGCGTTGCCTCTTTTGTTACCTATAGTATGGTATCTTGGACTTGGTTAACTTTGAGTGTTCTTTTATTTTGTGTTAACTGCTTTTGTTTATTCAGTTCGCAATTGTAATGCGTTTTTATGATTTTTGTACACTCTGAGTTATTTGTAATTGCATGCCTCTTCTAGTGAGAAAATAAAGCTTTACCTAGATAAAAAGTAAAATACAAATGCTGTAAAATATGTAAATAATACTACAAAAGAAAAAACAACTTTTATCAGCTGCCGATCGATTTCAGCCGTTTCTGGCTTGAACTTCTGGCCGTTTCAACTGATTTATTCAACGAAATTGTACAGAAATTTCAGATATCATATCTAAATCAAAGAAATCAAACAGCGTTGAGGCAAGGATGAAATAAATTGATGAACATAGCTTCCTTGGACTCACGGTCCAAGCGATTAGCGTCCGGGGACAACTGAAAGAGAGGAATAGCACTAAAATGACCGCCACCACAGCTCGCTATGTGTTTACTGACACTTAGCACACAGTACCTACTGTCTTTGATTTGCTGGCGATGTACCGTCAGCCGATGTCGAAATACATCCCCCGTTTGGCCGATGTAGAATTTTTTACATCCTCCACAAATCATTTTATAAATTACGTTTGTTGATTTACAATTCATGTTTTTTCGAAAGTTAAATGTCTTTATGACAGATGGGGTTTCGAAATCAACTTTGTTGCCTTCAATTATGATGCTGCAACACTTGTATCTTGGCTCGCTACATTTCGACACTCCACTACTTGTCATCCGGTTATTCTGTGACAATATAGATTGAAGAGATCTAGGTTGTTTTTAGGCTCTCATAAAATTACAATTTTGGAATGGAGTTAGAAGATTTAATGTATTTGAAATAGGACGTATAACTTTATTATATATGTCTGGGTTGCTCCTGTTGAACTCGTGTACAAATGGAAAAATGTTCTTTTTGTTTTGCTTGTTGTTATTGCTGACGTCAGAAGATTTGGCTTTATCAATCGCATCATTAATAAGCGAAGAAGGATAATTCAAAGTCAGTAGACGAATTTTTAATTCATTGTAACGGTAAGTTCTTGTATCTTCATTTGAAACTACATATAATCTTTATGCGACGTGCTAAGTTGTAAGGAATGTTTTTGATAACATGAAGGGGATGAGTGGAATGGAAGGGAACATAACTCATTGTGTCAGTTTGCTTTCTGTATATGTCTGTGCTTATTAATCCATTGATTGTGTCTTTTGTAGCCATCACATCAAGAAAATTAAAGAATCCGTGTTCATTTCATAAGTAAATTTGATAGATGAATCTAGGTTACATACTATACTTTTGAATAATTCTAATTCGCCGTATTTCTCATCCCATATGATCCAGCAGTCGTCGAGAAACCTTTTCAATGAGTTGATAATTAATTCACATGTGTCAGGAAAAATGGCTTGAACAATGGAGTACATTTTTTCTTCGAGAAAACCCATAAGTAACGTGGCGTATGTGGGTGCGACCTTACTCCCCATGGCCGTCCCGGAGATTTGAATATAAAAATGGTTTTCAAATGAAAAACAGTTATTTTCAAGGATCAATTTGAGTCCTTCAATGATAAATGAATGACTTATTCGATTTGGTATGATTTCTGGATACTTATCTAGCCAAAAGCCAATCGCCAACTAACCAAGATCGTTGGGTATGCTGGTGTAAAGGGACACCACATCAAAGCTGATGAAAATAGATTCTTTATGGATAGTCTTTGGTAAAATTTGAAGAAAGTGGTAAGTGTCTCTGCAATAACTTCTAATTTCAGGAATAAATAACTTAAGGAGCTCATCTAGAAATGCACTTAGTCTGCTAGTTGGAGAAAATCGGCTAGAAACTATAGGCCTAAATTTTAAGTTATGAGGAGGCATAATTTTGATACATTTATGATTGTCAGGAAAAACAATTTTTGAAATAGTCATCATGCTTATGCAATTTCGGCAAACCATACATAAATGGGGTTGATGATCTAAATTTCGTTAGATATTTATATTCTTTATTTGTAAAAGAAGTCTTGTGATGTTTGCATAAATCTCTAGTCATATTCGCGATGGATTCATTATCGTAATTATGTACATTTTTATAGGTTGATGTATCACCCAAATGTTCAGACAACATGTGATTTCTGTAGAAGTCGTAATCCAGAATGACGAACGCTCCTCCTTTATCAGCTCCGGTGAAAAAGATATTAGATTTTCCTTTTAATTCATGAATGATTTCATATTCCCTTTTAGTCAAATTTTTCTTAACTCAACACTCATTATTATCTTTGAACAAAGAATAGGATTTTGATTCAATAATTTTTATGATATTGTCAAGCTCAGCGTTATTACCTTTACTAGGTACAAAATCAGAATTTGGAAAATTTAAATTGATGCCTTCCTCTATAGTCTTACTATTGTTGAAGAAATCACGGAGCCTTAGTTTTCTGATAAATTCATTTAAGTCACTTTTGAGTAAACTTGAATTGCCATTAGGAGATAGTGAAAACTTTCTACCTTTTGAAAGGAGCTCTGAGCGTACTTCATCCAATGTTTCGGATGACATGTTATATACAGAGACATCTAATCTAAAAAATGATATTATGTTGATCATATTCATTCTGGTTATCTTCTAAATTACTATAATCTAGATTACTCCTATTAGTATTTCTATAGAAGTTTCTGTTATTAAATCGATTATTTCGTGGATTGCTTCTCCAATTTCTGTCAGCATTGTTGTACCGAAATGGACCACTTTCAAAATTTTGGAACTTATTATATCGATTAAAAGGGCGCCTTTGGAAATTATGTGCACTGTAAAACCTATTTCCTGTTGTTCTCTTAGGTCTATCATTTGAAGGAAAATTAGTTCTAGTATTCTTAAAAGAACTATCCAATGGAATGAGATGAATGTCAGATTGAAAAAAATGACTCTTGCCAGTCCAAATTAGCTCACTTAATGCTGCTTCTTTTTGGATTGCTTCATTCCATTTTTTCATCTGTTCTTCTGCATTTATAGTATTCGTTGTACTCATTAGTTTTACAGTCATTTCATTATCAATTCTATCCATAAAATCTTTTTTACTGCAGCTTTACTGCAGCTTTTTTTACTTTACTTTTTCCACAACACATAGCGAGCCGTGGTGGCGGTCATTTTAGTGCTATTCCTTTCTTTCAGTTGTCCCCGGACGCTAATCGCTTGGACCGTGAGTCCAAGGAAGCTATGTTCATCAATTTATTTCATCCTTGCCTCAACGCTGTTTGATTTCTTTGATTTAGATATGATATCTGAAATTTCTGTACAATTTCGTTGAATAAATCAGTTGAAACGGCCAGAAGTTCAAGCCAGAAACGGCTGAAATCGATCGGCAGCTGATAAAAGTTGTTTTTTCTTTTGTAGTATTATTTACATATATATATATATATGTGTATATATATATATATATATATATATATATATATATATATATACATACAGTGGAACCTCCTATTGCGGACATTCTATACAGCGGACACCTCCGTATTACGAACAGTTAAGCTCAGTCCCGAATAATGTTCGTATCATCACCGGTAACTCCATATTGCGGACACCTCTAAAATGCGGACACTAAGGCGCAGTCCCGACGGTGTCCGTAATATGGAGGTTCTACTGTATATATATATATATATCTATATATATATATATATATAGATAAGAAATATGCGCTCCTGCCCCACCGAATTGTACTCTCCTGCCCCACTTGTACTCTCCTGCCCCACGGACGAATATGAAATGTACGCCCCTGCCCCACAACTGTACGCTCCTGCCCCCATGTGCAGTCCTGCCCCACTGACTCTCCTGCCCCACGTATGAGCTTTTGCGGAATATGATTGTGCATTGATATGTACTGTTGTGAAAGAAGTTTTATGGCTGTCAGCGCCTCCAAATGCCTGGTCCGACGATTGCTGTAGGCCCTGGTCCCTTCAATTTTCGTATTTAGAGTTAGCTTTTGCGGAATATGATCGTGCTGTGATATGTACTGATATGAATGAAGATATATGACAGTCAGAGCACCTCCAAATGCATGGTCCGTCCATTGCTGTAGGCCCTCAATTTTCGTATTTAGAGTTAGCTTTTGCGGAATATGATTGTGCATTGATATGTACTGATGTGAAAGAAGTGCTATGGCTGTCAGAGAACCTCCAAATGCCTGGTCCGACGATCGATTGCTGTAGGCCCTCAATTTTCATATTTAGAGTTAGCTTTTGCGGAATATGATTGTGCTGTGATATGTACTGATATGAATGAAGATATATGACAGTCAGAGCACCTCCAAATGCCTGGTCCGACGATTGTTGTAGGCCCTGGTCCCTTCATGTACAAGTGGGGCAGGAGAGTACAATTCTCGGTGGGGCAGGAGAGCACATTTCGTATTTATATATATATATATATATATATATATATATATATATATATGTGAAAATGGCTCAATCAAGATAAATTAAATATATGCACAAAATTTCGTGATTGAACTGCAATACGTCATCAGGTAATAAGGTGATAGAAGGATTACAGAACATTATTTTGAAATGTATGTGAAAATGAAGAAACTATGCTAATATAGTCCTGTGTACCTCATGTGCTGATAAAAGAATATAAAAATGTAGCTATCCTAATTACACTAACTGTTGACGAAGGTGAACATGTAGATATTATCAAGATCAATATGGCGATTGATAGAATTATTATTGGAGTACCATGCTTCCATAAACAGTCGTCCATGGCGATGTTGAGTTGTATTCAAATTTTTGGTTTGTTCCCAGTTAAAACGATGACCTGTCTCTTGAATGTGTGTTGAAATTTGTGATCTCGGATCAATTCTTCTTCCTGCCAGCTTGTGTTCATGAATGCGAGTCTTAAGTTGTTTACTTGTTTGTCCAATGTATTCTGAATTGCAATTTTGGCATGGTATTTTATATATTGTGTTGCGTTTATCTAAGTCTGATTTCTTACGTTTTGGTTTACCAAATATTGAGCGAATTGTGTTTGTTGGTTGATGAGCGATGTTGATGAAAAAATATATATATCTAGGTGACTTAAGGCTACAGATACGAAACCCATATGAAGTTCTACGCATCTGCAAAGGGCCTCGTATATAAAACATACCAACAGCTCGTATTTCATCGTTAAACAGCCAATCACTGATAGAATGGTTCGTGTCGCTACATACCAATCACATACGAAAGTAAGTGTGCCTTCGTATGAAAAACATACCAGATCTCTGCAAACATAAGAGAATCTCGTGTCAAATGTTAGTTTCAAATTGTATGTGAATATGGGATATGTTTGTATGTAATTTTCTTATCCAGCGATTTACAGTGTAGTGAAGAGTCGGTACTCCGTAGCTCCTTCAATGCGCGCCAGTTCACACTATTGCGCTTGTCTCATTTGACATATATTTACAAGAACAATATATCGAAATGCACATGTAAGTGATCGTTGAATTCTTTGGAGAAGATAATGTGAAATTCTTTTTCACTACCACTAACTTTTGAAGTGAGAGACGTCTGTATATAAAATCCAAGTCCACCAGAATCCAATTTCAGCATTTCGAAATTTAGAAGGAGTTTTATGTAGATTACTGTCAGACTTTACGGAGCTCCGAAAACTAAACTTTCTCTAAGCACCGAAAGAGGTTGCCCTGTAAATCTACGGTTCCACTTGCTGGCAGAATCCGCATTTAAGGCGAACCATAAGAAGTCTTTCTTTTGAATATCATTGTTTCATGTTGCTTGTTATATATCTGAATGAATTTGATACATAATGAAAATTGAATTTGCTTTTATCGAAGCGACGTTTACTACATCTATAAAAGATGGGAAATGTAAGTGGAATTATAGATACATCGGGTACTAGAAACGGAATCGAAGTTGAAAAAATGAAGCAAAACCAGAACTTTCTACCCGAACCAGTTGGGTTCGGGCTCGTAATACCTACAAGTCTATAACTTGTACAGGTTCTGAAACCGTAAGTCTATAACTTTCGGAAGTCTATATCCGTTATAGACTTCCACTGTACTCTATCGCGATTTTCCCGTCTCTGAGAAATGAAATGTGTATTTTTATTGAGTTAAAGTAATGAAAGGTTCATATACAATCTTGTTATAACTTAGAATGCCCTGATTTCCTATTTATTTAGAAAATCAGTCTTGAACCTGTATTACCTGCAAGTCTAAACCATACAAGTAGAACTTGTTTGTTAAAATGCGCCAATGACAGATAATATTTTATGTCCATCTATTTGAATTTTCGGAGAGATTGATGACTATTTCGGCTAAAAGCACTGAAAGAGCATTTGATGTGCAATGCTTATGTAAAATGAATTATATTGAGCCATATAGAAGCAAATGTTGACATGTAGTCTTCAATTATCCTTTCATTGGATGTGAAAGCAAAAGATAGAGATTCTAAATTTCTGGGGTGGCTTCTAGTGAACTTTATTTTGATGACTTGACTTGTTTTCCAAATAGCAATGTGTGCAGCCTAATGAGTCATAATGATGTTATGAAATGCTACGAAAGCCATGCGTGGTTGGAACTGAATTACCATTCTTTCATTCTGATCGTAGGATGCGATTGTCTACACCAGAGTAACTTATATGCAGACCTACATAAGCAAGAGAATGAATTAAGCCGTAGAAAATGATGCACATAGCGAATGTGAAATTCTGTCAAGTTCAAACGTCAAAGGCAAATTGACACTATGATTGAGGCATTGATTTAGCCATCTATTTGATATAAAGATTCCAGCAAATGTTAGATTGGGTCTAAATAGGGCCTACTCAGATTTCAGTATGTACAGGTCTTCTGTTCTACTCGCACAGCGTTGATACAATGTGTTCCTTTTATCTTAGCAAGCTGATATTGTGCATGTAAATTGGTAGTACCCTCACCTGGCAGTAACTTATTTGGATTTGGCCAATTCGTCCAGCAAGTATTTATTTCAACATGACATTTATCAAAAAATTGTTAAAATGCCAAAATTTCCATAGTATGCGAACATGATCCTACTTGCATACCGTTGATATGATGTGTTCGTTTTATCTTAGCAAGCTGATATTTTGCATGTAAGTTGATAATACCCTCACCTGGCAGTAACTTATTTGGATTTGGCCAATTCGTCCAGCAAGTATTTATTTCAACATGACATTTATCAAAAAATTGTTAAAATGCCAAAATTTCCATAGTATGCGAACATGATCCTACTTGCATACCGTTGATATGATGTGTTCGTTTTATCTTAGCAAGCTGATATTTTGCATGTAAGTTGATAATACCCTCACCTGGCAGTAACTTATTTGGATTTGGCCAATTCGTCCAGCAAGTATTTATTTCAACATGACATTTATCAAAAAATTGTTAAAATGCCAAAATTTCCATAGTATGCGAACATGATCCTACTTGCATACCGTTGATATGATGTGTTCGTTTTATCTTAGCAAGCTGATATTTTGCATGTAAGTTGATAATACCCTCACCTGGCAGTAACTTATTTGGATTTGGCCAATTCGTCCAGCAAGTATTTATTTCAACATGACATTTATCAAAAAATTGTTAAAATGCCAAAATTTCCATAGTATGCGAACATGATCCTACTTGCATACCGTTGATATGATGTGTTCGTTTTATCTTAGCAAGCTGATATTTTGCATGTAAGTTGATAATACCCTCACCTGGCAGTAACTTATTTGGATTTGGCCAATTCGTCCAGCAAGTATTTATTTCAACATAACATTTCTCAAAAAAAGTTAAGATGCCGAAATTTCCGAATTATGTGATTTCGTTTATCTTAGTAAGCTGACTGTACCCTCACCTGCCAATTGATAAAATGTGTTCTTTTCATCCTAAGAAGCTGAAACGTCAAATGAGGGTTGATAACAGAATTACCTTTTATTATATCATACTTATTGGAATCAGAATCACATTCTCACTATTTTGATGCGAAATTTTCTCTGCAATTTTCTTCTTTATTATGTAGCCCTATGAAATTCTCATCATCATGAATTTTATGAATGAATGATTAAAACTGTAAGTAGATTGTTGAGACCTGAGCTTCTTTTTTCCAGGAACGGCAATGCAACGGATAGCCAAGGCGAGCGCTTTAGCGAAATTGTAAGTTTCTTGGGGTGTCAGGAATAATCTCTTTGTAATTGAGTGCTCTGTATGTTGTGAGATATAATATTAGTATTGTTATTATATCAATATTTCTGTGTTGTGAGATATTATGGTGTTGATGTTTCTATAGTGTAGGTGTATACTGGAAAATATGTCACGTATTCATCGTAGCTCAATTATTTAGTTACATTTTAAGACATTAAGTAAAGTTGAGAATTTATATTGTTAATGCTGCTATTTTAGATTTTCGAAATCTACAAGGACTGGTCAGAAATGTTCCTAGCGTTTCAACGATGTTAATGTTTCAGTTCAGTGTGCTGGAGGTGTGTAGTCGGAAACCGAACCCGATCGGGTTTAGGTCGGGTTTGGGTTTGTTGAGAATTGTTCGGGTTCTTTCGGGTTACAAATGAAATGTGAAATTTCAGAACACACAAACCAGATGTTGGTGTCATACAGATACTAGCTAATCTGCTATGTTATAGTTCCCTATTTGTTATACGCAAGTGCTGCTGTAAATTTGTCCTTACTGGTCGCTGACTCACATAATGTTCATTAGCAACCAACTGCCACCCTTAGAAATACCAACTTTAATCTATTATGAAGCTGCCTTAATTTTTTCGTATACCTACATTTCTACAGCACTAACGAAATTTTCATTAGTTTTTAGAAATCTTTGCTTGATGGGACATTTATTACGATAACATTTAAATGTTCTTTCTTGAAATATTGCTGACAACAAACGTAGACTTCTATGATAGTAAGATAATCGAAATGAGATGGTTAATCCAAGCGACTATAAATCAATGTATAGACATGGATATAAAACTCTTAGTAGTGTTCTGCATGATTATTATTGTCTGATCTTAGATGATAATGACAATTTGACATGCATAAGATGAACTCATGCAGTCCAAGTCATCCAATGACCCTCGCCTCTTTAAGCTAATTGCATGCCTGAGACGAGTATGATGGAATTAGCTCAAGTCTTAAACACCCAGACAATTCCTGAGCCTTGGGAACTCAGTATCCACTATTGAGAATTTATCTCCTCTCCATGTCTGTGTATTGATTCATAGTCGTTTGACTTAGCCATCTGATTTTGAAAATGATATTAATGATATGGATTGGAAGATGTCAGGATTTGCTGCATTTTGATTGTTACGTTTGTGCATTTTAAGTCCGGGTACTCTCCGGACGACTACCAATGATGCTTTCAGTTGGTCTCGAACCTTGAAAGCCATGGCGTTAAAACCATTAAACCAAAAATGGAAAATGATAGTAATGCAATATCCAATATGTATAGCAGGTTGATAGAGTTGATTAACCATCAACATCAATGAATCCTGATGGAAAGAGTAAATTTTAACTCAGCTTAGCCACATACACGAAGGACTGTCAATTACTTTCGAGACGAAACATTTTGATAAATCATAGTTGTAGTAAGCAACTTACGACTTTTCAGATAAGTGTTCTCATTCCAGCCCAAACCGATAAAGATTAAGTCAGCAACCTCAAATGACAGTCCGAAATATTGATTTGCAATATATTTATTATTGATAACATTGCTGATGTTTTTGACATAATGGAGATTGCGAAATTCCAATTTTCATTTCAGACACTCAATTGAAAGTTTCAACTGTACCGGCGTCGAAAAATCGTGATCTTAATGATGAAGTCGGCCAACTTGAGAGTAGTAGCCGCTGCGATGAAGTCCACTTTCCAATACGCAATGAAGCAGACACTCATTTTGTTATGATCTTCATTCAGTCACCATCGTAACTCCATCGTCTCGCTACAACATTGTAATAAACCTTTTGCGTTTCCAGGAATAGTGCGCACAGTGTTGATCGAAGAACTCAGCAGTGAAACAAACGGCAATATGATAATTGTATCATGAACATAATCGTGTTTCTCCCTTCTATTCACAGAATAAATCGTTCATTCAGAGCTGAATGTTTTCATTTTCAAAACAGAATGGAAACAATGAATAGTGATTTCAGATTGTGTTTATATTCATTACTAGACTTAGAGTAAATCGCTTAAGATCTATCAACTTTCATGTCTCAATCTCAGAGGAACTGCAAGAGATGAAACAAATTCTGCGTAGTACATCAGATAACCATAGAAACCCTACCGGCTATACCTAAAAAAGCAGCGAACGTCAGTACATGAAAATTGTAGGTCAGTAATTAATGATAAGTCCTGTATTTGGCTACAGCTATGAGAACATATTTCACTTTATTGCTCAACAATGCGCTGACAAACAGACACCACTTTTTCAGACGTGCATGTGTATCTTGCATGCCCAAGCCATAGAGGATTGCGGTAGCTCAGTCGCTTCGAGACATTGTGGTAGACCTCCGGAGCTTACAACTTCAAACGTCTGGTGGTCAACATATTTGACTTGACAATTGGACAATCCGTTGACAAACAGACTCCACTTTCTCAGACGTCGTCAAGCTTTGCCAAATTATACCTGATATCTTTTCTACACGCTCCAACATTAGAGGTTTACGGTAGATGAGTCGCTTCGAGACAAGTTATAGACCTCCGGAGCTTACAACTTCAAAAGTCGGGTGGTCAACATATTTGACTTAACTACTGGACAATCCGTTGACAAAGAGACTTCACTACCTCAGACGTCGTCAAGCTATTTCTAATGTCATTTCTACTCGCTCTAGGATTAGAGAATTACGGTAGCTCAGTCGCTTCGAGACAAGTTGGAACTTACACCTTCAAAAGTCTGGTGGTCAACATATTTGACTTGACAATTGGACAATCCGTTGACAAACAGACTCCACTCTCTCAGACGTCGTCAAGCTTTGTCAAATTATACCTGATATCTTTTCTACACGCTCCAACATTAGAGGTTTACGGTAGATGAGTCGCTTCGAGACAAGTTATAGACCTCCGGAGCTTACAACTTCAAAAGTCTGGTGGTCAACATATTTGACTTAACTACTGGACAATCCGTTGACAAAGAGACTCCACTCTCTCAGATGTTGTCAAATTATATCTAATGTCTATTCTGCACGCTCCAACATTAGAGGTTTACGGTAGATCATTCGCTTCGAGACAAGTTGGAGCTTACACCTTCAAAAGTCGGGTGGTCAACATATTTGACTTGACAATTGGACAATCCGTTGACAAACAGACTCCACTTTCTCAGACGTCGTCAAGCTTTGCCAAATTATACCTGATATCTTTTCTACACGCTCCAACATTAGAGGTTTACGGTAGATGAGTCGCTTCGAGACAAGTTATAGACCTCCGGAGCTTACAACTTCAAAAGTCTGGTGGTGAACATATTTGACTTAACTACTGGACAATCCGTTGACAAAGAGACTCCACTCTCTCAGATGTTGTCAAATTATATCTAATGTCTATTCTGCACGCTCCAACATTAGAGGTTTACGGTAGATCATTCGCTTCGAGACAAGTTGGAGCTTACACCTTCAAAAGTCTGGTGGTCAACATATTTGACTTGACAATTGGACAATCCGTTGACAAACAGACTCCACTTTCTCAGACGTCGTCAAGCTTTGCCAAATTATACCTGATATCTTTTCTACACGCTCCAACATTAGAGGTTTACGGTAGATGAGTCGCTTCGAGACAAGTTATAGACCTCCGGAGCTTACAACTTCAAAAGTCTGGTGGTCAACATATTTGACTTAACTACTGGACAATCCGTTGACAAAGAGACTCCACTCTCTCAGATGTTGTCAAATTATATCCAATGTCTATTCTGCACGCTCCAACATTAGAGGTTTACGGTAGATCATTCGCTTCGAGACAAGTTGGAGCTTACACCTTCAAAAGTCTGGTGGTCAACATATTTGACTTGACAATTGGACAATCCGTTGACAAACAGACTCCACTCTCTCAGACGTCGTCAAGCTTTGTCAAATTATACCTGATATCTTTTCTACACGCTCCAACATTAGAGGTTTACGGTAGATGAGTCGCTTCGAGACAAGTTATAGACCTCCGGAGCTTACAACTTCAAAAGTCTGGTGGTCAACATATTTGACTTAACTACTGGACAATCCGTTGACAAAGAGACTCCACTCTCTCAGATGTTGTCAAATTATATCTAATGTCTATTCTGCACGCTCCAACATTAGAGGTTTACGGTAGATCATTCGCTTCGAGACAAGTTGGAGCTCACACCTTCAAAAGTCTGGTGGTCAACATATTTGACTTGACAATTGGACAATCCGTTGACAAACAGACTCCACTTTCTCAGACGTCGTCAAGCTTTGCCAAATTATACCTGATATCTTTTCTACACGCTCCAACATTAGAGGTTTACGGTAGATGAGTCGCTTCGAGACAAGTTATAGACCTCCGGAGCTTACAACTTCAAAAGTCGGGTGGTCAACATATTTGACTTAACTACTGGACAATCCGTTGACAAAGAGACTTCACTACCTCAGACGTCGTCAAGCTATTTCTAATGTCATTTCTACTCGCTCTAGGATTAGAGAATTACGGTAGCTCAGTCGCTTCGAGACAAGTTGGAGCTTACACCTTCAAAAGTCTGGTGGTCAACATATTTGACTTGACAATTGGACAATCCGTTGACAAACAGACTCCACTTTCTCAGACGTCGTCAAGCTTTGCCAAATTATACCTGATATCTTTTCTACACGCTCCAACATTAGAGGTTTACGGTAGATGAGTCGCTTCGAGACAAGTTATAGACCTCCGGAGCTTACAACTTCAAAAGTCGGGTGGTCAACATATTTGACTTAACTACTGGACAATCCGTTGACAAAGAGACTTCACTACCTCAGACGTCGTCAAGCTATTTCTAATGTCATTTCTACTCGCTCTAGGATTAGAGAATTACGGTAGCTCAGTCGCTTCGAGACAAGTTGGAACTTACACCTTCAAAAGTCGGGTGGTCAACATATTTGACTTGACAATTGGACAATCCGTTGACAAACAGACTCCACTCTCTCAGACGTCGTCAAGCTTTGTCAAATTATACCTGATATCTTTTCTACACGCTCCAACATTAGAGGTTTACGGTAGATGAGTCGCTTCGAGACAAGTTATAGACCTCCGGAGCTTACAACTTCAAAAGTCGGGTGGTCAACATATTTGACTTAACTACTGGACAATCCGTTGACAAAGAGACTCCACTCTCTCAGATGTTGTCAAATTATGTCTAATGTCTATTCTGCACGCTCCAACATTAGAGGTTTACGGTAGATCATTCGCTTCGAGACAAGTTGGAACTTACACCTTCAAAAGTCTGGTGGTCAACATATTTGACTTGACAATTGGACAATCCGTTGACAAACAGACTCCACTCTCTCAGACGTCGTCAAGCTATGTCTTGTCTTTCTTATACGTTTTTAGCCAGGAATGTGGTAGATTATGCACATCGAGACATAGTTATAGACCTCCGGAGCTTACAACTATTCTATATTAGGTTCAAGAAACTTGTGAGGGAAGTCTATAACAGTGAATGATGAGTTCATTTGAAAAATAATGCTATAGACTTACTGTCTGGGTGTGTTTCTTAGTTAGAATAGTAATTTGACATTTTTTCTGGATCTAGGGGTTTTCATTCAATGAAAAGTTGTGGAAGTACATTTCAGACCAATGCAATCATTTCCATCAATATAACTTCGATAATCAATAGATGGTTCTCTTCGGCTTTAGACTTACGGTCTGAGTGGTTCCGCTATAGACTTGTAGGATATACGATTATGAGTGCACTTGTGTTCGCAATCACCACTTCAAATAACAGACGACTACAACCACAAGATCAAGTTTAAGAACAAATCGGTATATTAGGTTCCAATTCAAAATGCACTAATCCTGTTCGGTACATTTAGGTTCCAATTCAAAATGTACTAATCCTGGGACAGTATGAGCTATCTTTATACTACTAATAGTATTTTCAACTTCCCAGTCAGATACGATCTAGGTAAATATTGTTAGATCTTAAGAAGAATCAAATTAATGAAATCGTGTTGTACCTATAATATATTCTGTGATTATCATTTTGTGATCAGGGCAATCTGTTTGCTTATCTGCAACAATAACATCGGTTGTCATGACGCCTTCACTATCTTTAACAGCAATTCGGGCAAGCCAGCGGATGCGAAGAATATCACATTTCAGCCTACTCTGGAAGATTGCCTTGAAAGTGCAATCAAAGAAATAAAAATGGCAAATATCATTTGGTGTGATCAAATGAATGCTAGGCCAAGCTCGGAAGCACATGGATCTACTCGTACATAAACAAATGGAATTTTGACAAGAAATAACTTTTATGATGAATAATTAAATATTGAGTTGCATCCCCAGTTAAAAAATGGGAACAGATTTGAATAGCTGCCATTTGTCATCCAATATCAGGAATCATCAGCAGGCCTAGTTCACATCTCTCAACATCGAAACAACTCCCTATTTAGAGTTGCAGTCATGCCGCATAAATTTGAGATTTGCAATCAGCAAGTTAGTGAAATATCGACAGGTGCTCATTAAATATCACTTTAAACACACTACTGCATTTGCAAATAGCATCATTTATTAACTATTGTAGACGCACTAACGTGGGCGATTTGCCAGTAGCGTGGTTAAAGTGATATTTAATGAACACCCGTCGAAATTTCATTAACTCTTACTATGTTGTTGGCCATGAGGAGTAGACTATAATCACAAACTCAAATCCCTTGCGTTAATTCGACACTGACGATCAGATTGTGCCCAGCAGTAAACTCTACATTATGTTGAAAGCAATTTTCGTGCTTCACAGAAACAGAACTCAAGTCTGGTTCAAGTGTGGTCTATGACTCACATAAGGAAGATTAAACTTTATTGATAACGAGATAAACTACAAGGAAATCGCACACAGGGTGTTCATCAGGAGATCATTGCTGTCCGTGAAAACAATGCCACGGTGCGGATATGCTGGTTTGGGAACCCCTGATTTACAGTGTATTTTTCTTTCATTGCATTGTTTTACATGCCACAACGTTGTGCAGCGAAGGCGTATTGTCTGGAGGCACTCTGCGCCTGTGTTAAAATAACATTAACAGCATCACAGAATTTAAAGCCCGAGAAGAAATATGGAAAAGTCAAGATCCTAAATCTGACATCAGGATGATTGTAAATAGTCTGCAAAGTCTGAAACATTTTTCAAAATTCATGAAAAATGCCCGCATGTAGGTTATGTATTATTTTTATCTATGATCTATATTTTCTTGGTAATACAAAATGCTTTCATGGTGATCTGTGAATAAATTTCGAAGCATGTCGGTACAGGAGTTTTAAGTTGAAATGCTGAGTTTAAGAAAAAATGAATACATGTAACTCCCACTAGAGTTAAGACATGTCAAATCAAATTCATTTTACAAAGCGTTCGTCAACGAGTGACCATATGGAGAAATTTAAAATTTCAAATACGCTAAATTGCATAATTTATTCTGCACTGAATTCAAAATTCAAAATTCAAAATCTGCACTGATTGTATACGTGGGTCATGTGTGGAAATTGAGTTTAAGCTTGCAAAGTACTTCGGAATTCTTAGGTCAACAACATAAGATACGTACACAGAATTAAATATTTTGTTTATCTGCTTCGATTTGCTAGAAGTGTGATTAATACGAAATCGACGGAACATCGAGGAACCTATTAAGTGGGCAAAAGGGAATTCCTAATACCTTACAGAGATAGGAAAGAAAGGCGTGCGTCGCTTGCGGATTAATGTGAGTTCCAGAAAAGTGCTTCGATTACCACAATTTCTTCAGATTCGAAGAATTCAGATCATTGCGCACAAGTTTTCTCCATAATGTTGGCCCTTCCGATCATTATTGAAAAAAGTAGCAGGCGCACGAAAATTAGTTCACTTGATGATTTCACCATCGTCTTCTCAGCATTCCTCACTACATAGTGCATACACTGAATTGAATGTCAGCCGGATGTGTGTTTTTGTGTGTGCGATGTGATATCACAGCACGCACGCATCTCTCACTGGCTATGGTGTCCTCTGCTGACAGCCTATTGTTTGCCATTTTCAATAGAAAGCGATACACGAATTATCCATTCGAGAAGGAGCAAGTTGTCTAATTCTGTGATGATATCAAGTTCACATATAACCCTTCCTTTCTAGGAAACCGAAGCGCGCGCAGATGAATCTAATTCTGTGGGTACGTAGTAGTTGCTGCGTAATACATTCCCAATTCAATCTCGACCAAAAAATATCAACGTATGCGTAGCAGGGTTTGAATCGCCCGGGTCTTTCGCGGCCGGGCCGGCCCTGTCTGTATCCGTTGGTTAAGGCATTGATCGTCAGACATTATTTGATCACTTAAACCATTTGACATTATTCAATTTTCAAATAGCATACATGAAATGCATGAATGGTAGGTCATCCGGTACACTGGATAAGCTAGAGCTATCTATTACAATGCAATTATTCACAGTTTGGTACCATGCTTTGTGCGATAAGCAGAAATACGCGTAATGACTTATTTAGGGGCCTACTAATCTAATGAGTTGTTGACTTATCATTAAGACGTCATTGAGACTTATTATTACCAGACGTCTCATTTAAAATTTATGATAATGCTAACTATATTTTCAAAGTCAATCATGCACAAAAAATTGGAAACAGATAATCAAAATAATGACCCAAACGGGCATTGATACATTAATAGCATAGATACAATAATGATGCATGCGTATATCTGTATCCCGCCTCCATAAGAAAGCATTCAGCGGTCAACAATTTTAACTTCCAATATAATGAAAGTTTTTCTGACGATCAAAGTGATCCGATTTCGGAGAATTTGGGGGTGTGCTTTCGCGCTCCGGACTGCACTCATAAATGAATTCATAAATGACTTTTATAAGTGAGGGACTGTCTTGGTGAATCTAACTTAGGAATTGTTGTCATTAAAAACAAATTGATTTGTTTTATGATATCGAATGATATCTTGAGTAATCCATGATGTCATCGGATCACTGATCGAGTGACAATATCTGATAGAGTATGACCACCCCACGTTAGTCCAACCAGGCATCATGTTATCTGCTGGTGATTATGATTTTTTCTTGATTAACCACAAATTGCAGAAAAGGTGAATTAGAAGAATCTCGATAGATGTCAATAATAGGAAGCGTAAAGCATGATCTTTCCTTTTTGCTTTCTCTCTCTCTCAAATCCTCTCTTCCCCCTACTTTTCTCCCGTACATCCCGAACTATTCAGTTCGCCTATATGCCAGGTCGTCCAGGAGCTACTGCTTGTTGTTCACTAGCATTATTGTATGATCGTACTCGTACTTTATCTCACCGAGATGATCCTGATGCAGTCATGGTCATGTCGACCGACTTCTTTTATGCTTTTGACAGAATCCAGCACTCTTCTGTTATTAAAACTGCGGTCAAGTTTGATCTAATGCCCTATATTATTTCATGGCTTTTCAGTTATTTGTGTGACCGTGTCCAATCTGGTAGAGTTTGTGGATTATTTTCTAAGTGGACAAGTGTTTGCAGTGGAATACCACAAGGGAATGTATTGGGCCCCATTCTTCTTTGCATGGTTGTTGACAGTCTATCCTGTATCTTCCAACTCCCCATGTATTAAATACGCGGACGATGTTAATATTTTGCACATTATGTGACAGTCTATGTACAAGAAATTTATGTCTGAGACGTTTCGGGTCCCGACCCTTTATCAACGAGAAGTCTCAACGCTTCTGGAACGGAACAACTCACTGGGCCGTGGTAAGTGTGTTCATTGAATCACTTGTTCAATTGCATTCACGACATGGTTTAAGATGCTTTGGTGGACAATCGATCCCCGCTACTTGCCTTAATGTCGGTGGTCACAATTGTGACGTGTTATTTATCCATTGATTATTATTGCCTTGACAACTCATGTGTGGTGGTGAGGGTTTGATCCTGCCAATTGACAGAGTCGCGTAAGTGCCTTGTAGCTCAGTTGGTTAGAGCACAGGTCTAGTTAACCTTGGTCGTAGGTTCGAATCCTACCAGCCGCACATCTTTTGCATGGCAATTTGATCTATTGTTTATTTAATTTCATTGTTGTTAATTGTCATTGTTGTCACTAATAGTTCAATTTGTTATTCAAATAATGATTTCATCCATCAAACACTGATCTGAAAAATGCGACGAGAATATCCTGAACATGAAGACAGTCTGAGAATTATCAATGGTAATTTTGTTTGTATGATCATATTAAGAATAATAGCACGAAAGGGGCAGTAGTAAGTAAAACTCCACTTCTGGATAGCGCAAGATGGCCGCCATCGCTGACGTCCCCCCCCTCTGGACCGGCAGCGGGTCGTGGTCGGCCGCCGTGGCGTTTCGGGTCTGACGTCCCCCCCTCTGGTCGACCGTCGTGTAGCGCGCGGTGATGTGGTGTCTAGGTTGGCGTGGTGTGCCGGCCAGGTTGGCGTGGTGTGCCGGCCAGGTTGGGAGGGGTGGACTGTCGTAGCTCACCTGAAAAAATCATAAGTGTCAGAGTGGCTTTGTATGGGTAAAATTTTGAAAATTTTCCAAAGTGTGGAATTTCGACCTGGGACCGTCACCAAAACATTTTTCATCAAATTTCACTGACCTCCCCCCCCTCTGGACAGCTAGCTTCGATCTTGGCTTCTAGTGGACGGATTTTGTCGTGCCATAGCTCGTTTGAAAGCTAAGAGTGAGACAAATTCAGTGAAAGAAACGGCTTGTTCATATCTGTCTTCGTTCAAAAGTTAGAGCGGTTACAATATTTTAGGTCGGAGCTCGCTCACCTGAAAAAATCCTAAGTGTCAGAGTGGCTTTGTATGGGTAAAATTTTGAAAATTTTCCAAAGTGTGGAATTTCGACCTGGGACCGTCACCAAAACATTTTTCATCAAATTTCACTGACCTCCCCCCCTCCCTCTGGACAGCTAGCTTCGATCTTGGCTTCCAGTCGACGGATTTTGTCGTGCCATAGCTCGTTTGAAAGCTAAGAGTGAGACAAATTCAGTGAAAGAAACGGCTTGTTCATATCTGTCTTCGTTCAAAAGTTAGAGCGGTTACAAGATTTTAGGTCGGAGCTCGCTCACCTGAAAAAATCCTAAGTGTCAGAGTGGCTTTGTATGGGTAAAATTTTGAAAATTTTCCAAAGTGTGGAATTTCGACCTGGGACCGTCACCAAAACATTTTTCATCAAATTTCTCTGAACGAGGGGGGGAGGGGGGGAGGTCAGTGAAATTTGATGAAAAATGTTTTGGTGTCGGTCGCAGGTCGAAATTCGGAAGTTTTAAATTTTTCAAAATTTTCACCACACTGGAGCTCTCACACTTAGGAATTTTTTCACTTGTGGCATGTTACATGGACATGTGCTGACGGACCACCTTCTCGTGGTTATATGAGAATGGTTCAGGTGTCATATCATAGAGAATGATGAGACAAATCGTTTGCAACAAACCGCATGTCGCTACGATGAATACTTTTGGAGATAGAGCCATTTTAAGTTTTCTTCCGAGCATATATAAACCCCCGACAACGTAAGTCTGATCACTTCATCGAAAGACGAGGTAAGCGACGGTCGTCGCTCTGAGCTCCCGATATCGGGTGTTTCAAAGGACTCTATCTTTTGAAGTAGGCAAGCTATCTTCTTACTTCAAAGTTTGTATGATAGAATTTGATAGTGTCTTTACTACTGATAAAATTTTTTAAAAGTAGTATGAGTAGTAAAATGCGGAATTTTTTAAAAATTCTTAATTTTCAGTTTTTTCAAAGTTTTAACATATAGACTAAGGTTTTCAAGTATCCTGAGTTCAAATCTGCTATCAGATTTGAAATTTAACTAAGTCTAAGGCAGCTTCGAGGGGTTAGATCCCAGCTACTGTTCACTACCTTTGACTCGGTGTTGCTGTTACCACTTCGGGGCAGTGACAATGATGTCTTCAGCTGTAAAGAGCGGGTATCGGGGAAGATCTCTCACTTCCCTAGTGATCAGTACAAGGCCTTCGGGCTGTCGACGGGATCGAGTGCCACTCACTACACTCTTTAGGAATATGACTGTACTACATGATTCCAAACTTATACAAATTTCATTATCTTACAGTTCACAATAAAATCTAACATGGCTAACGACAAAAAACGTAAATATCACATCAAAATGTGCTCATGTGGGCGAGTTAATCGCAGTGCGGACGCCAAGGCTCATGTCAAGAAGGCGGGCACCGGCCACATGATTATCTTGAATAGGGTTGCGTGCGTGAAATGTAGAGTGCTGAAGGGTGATGAGGATGAGGCGCGTTTTTACAGAGTGCATGCTGACTGTAGTGGTGGTTTAGTGACTGATTTGAGATTTACGCAGTTGATTGTGGAAGAGAGGGAGCGAATGTTGGCGATCGAGCGAGAGGGTAAGGCTGAGAATGTTTTTGAGAATGTTGTTGAGAATGATGAGTTGGCGAGAGCGGTTGCGTCGTTGGAGGGTGAGATTGAGCGAAAGAGAGTGCTTGAGAGTGATGATGAGGATGATGTGGATTTAGATAGGGAGCGTGTGAGGAAGCGTGTGAGGAAGTTGAGCTCTTCGTCGTCGGAGGTGTCAAACATCGTCATCACCGACCCCCCGAAGAGCTCATCTTCCCCAAAAGTGAAGAGTGGTGGGATTCGTGTGCAGTCGGCGAGGTGGTTGAAGGATGAAGAGAAGAGGCATGTTTCGCAGCAGATGGCGTGAAGTTGTGAAGGAGTTGGATGAGTTGAAAAAGAAGGAACTGAAGTCGAAGGAGGTAGCGGATGAAAATATTAGAATGAGGCGTAGTGTGACTCATTTGAAGAAAAAGACGCGAGAGTTGGAAGAGAAGAATGATGAGTGTGAGAAGAGGGCGAGTGCTGCGGAGAGAAGAATGAGAGATGCAGAAGCGAAGTTTGAGGAGATGATGAAGGAGATGAGTGTGTTGAGAGCGAGGAATGTTGAGTTGGAGAGGACTGTGGCTCGGCGGGGTGATGAGAGGCAGGCGTATGAGAAGTTGGAGCGCATGAGGGATGAGTGGGAACGTGTGAATGAGGATCGTTTGTTTGAGTTTCACATCCCTATTCGGGATAATCATTTGGCCGGCGAAGTACTCGTCAATCAAAATCTGGACGAGTCCATCCTATGTTATAACGGCCATCCGACGAAAGAATGCCTCCACGCCAGCCTACGAATGTGCGGCCATCTCCACAAATTTTCGATTCGGAAACGCGCGAGACTGCCAAAGAATGACTAACTTGGTAAGTGAAAAAGTAAATAAGATAGTATATCCTATTCTAATACATATCATTTTCATTGCAGATCTTTGCCCGCCTTCACCACCCCATCAATTCACTCCCGAGAACGAACCATCGGCTCTCTTAAGGGCCACCTAGGGGCAAGACATGATAGAACCTCCACGCGGTTTGTCCTGGGCAGTCTTCGGACTGGCGAATACTATCATTAAGTTGAATCTGCTATCAGTCAACTTGAACGTTGCGTCGCGTTAGAGGGGTATATAAACCACTGCCTCTCATTTCATTTCATTTCAATCATGCAGACGCCGAACAGTCAAGTCAGCTCTCCTCGCGGACCGCAGTTAAGGCCGCGAAATTTATTTGAGGAGTTTGTCAGGCTAGAGGAGCAAGACAGAGTTTTTAATAATCTTGCTCGGATTGGCAATCCGATGACAGCAACTGCTGTCAATCCAACGGAATGGCGCTACATTCCACTTTTTAGCCATGTACCAGTTAGTGTGGAAGTCGACAGTGCTACCAAAGAGAGAGTCAAAGACTCTCTCAGCAGAATTGGTAGGGTGTAAGATGACGTTACTCCCGAGAATGAACCATCGGCTCTCTTAAGGGCCACCATGGGGCAAGACATGATAGAACCTCCTCGCGGTTTGCCCTGGGCAGTCTTCGGACTGGCGAATGCTATCATTAAGTTGAATCTGCTATCAGTCAACTTGAACATTATGCAGTCGATTGCTATCCCTGAAGCATTCTGATTCGCTGTTGAGCAATTCATTGTTGAAAACCCTATATAAGCCAGAAGATTGTAGCGCTTCTCATTCAATTTGAAGTCACGATGGAAGCGACATCTACCGACAACATTCCCGTCTTCACCGATGAAGACAACGCCATTCCCGAGTTCGTCATCCTCGACGAGTGGGATGAGGAGGATGAGAAGAAGGGGAAGATCAAGAGGATCGTTTGGACGGATGAGGTGTGGACCCCAAATACCACCCGCATCCGAAAGGTGCCAGATGCACCAGTACGACCTCGGCGGTATAGGGTCTATGACAACCTAACCGTCATACCCATTGATTATTCCAGCCAATAGTCAAATTCACACCCCCCGAGAACGAACCATCGGCTCTCTTAAGGGCCACCATGGGGCAAGACAATGATAGAACCTCCTCGCGGTTTGCCCTGGGCAGTCTTCGGACTGGCGAATACTATCATTAAGTTGAATCTGCTATCAGTCAACTTGAACGTTGCAAATGAAGTTCGGTGTAATACTTCCTTTCGACGGGCGTTCCTGTAAAGGGCGGCGGTGAAACCCGTAGCTATGTATACCGCAAGGGACATTCGGCAATGGTCAATCTTGTTAAACCTCTCTGCGTCATGTTTGCAAGTGATTGCCTCTGTCTCAACGTAGTATGCATTCGCGTCAGGGCGACATTTAGCCAACTGTCGAAGGTTGCCTAAAACTTTCCATTGCATACGTTATGAGAACCATGAGTTCTACCTGTCTCTATCAATGAGACGAATTGATGAATGGAATGAAATGGGAGGACACTCACGCGCCATACGCAACATAACACACTTCTCTCTTCCGTAGTCTAACAAGCTCTTTACACATGGATCGCAGTCGATTGCTATCCCTGTATCAGAAGTGTAAGCTATCTTAATTTTATTTGACACTATTTCATCTATCATCATCATCATCGTCCATATGAAATGTTTTAAGATTTACAAGTTAGACTAAGCGTGCTACTATTTCCAAATGAAAAAGTATACATGGTTAAATCATCCACTTAAGCCCATCCGTAGTCTAACAAGCTCTTTACACATGGATCGCAGTCGATTGCTATCCCTGTATCAGAAGTGTAAGCTATCTTAATTTTATTTGACACTATTTCATCTATCATCATCGTCCATATGAAATGTTTTAAGATTTACAAGTTAGACTAAGCGTGCTACTATTTCCAAATGAAAATGTATACATGGTTAAATCATCCACTGAAGCCCCATTCAAGTACGTCAGTATGAAAGCAAAGAGAATATGAAATAAAAATTTATTATGGCATGTATTTCAAAAGGTCTTCATCGTCAATATCGTCCCAGAGTCTGGCTTCACATAGATAGCAAAAACAGTTCAGTTGCTTTAATCGTTCTTCCACTGCGAGCCTCACTTTATCAATATACTCCCACTCCTCCATAGTTCGTGGCTGGGAGTTAGGGGTGTACCACTCCCATAATTGGTGGAGGAATTTCGTGCTGGTGATCTCCATCACATCGTCAGTATCGTACTGGAGATACTTCCACCTCACGCCTGTTAAGTCGGGACACTCCTTCTCACATACACTCTCTTCGTTGTCCGCTGGTAATAACACCTTCTCTACCTTCGTTGGAGCGTTTGGTGTTTAGGATGGAGAAGAGAATTTTGTGTTTGGTGTTGTCGGAGGGCTTGTCATGTTGACTGTGAATAATAACTTTGAAATGTTTTCTAATTCTTAAGTATCAACAAGCAACCAATCAGAATGAACAGCCAATGAATGATGAATATGAAAGTATATATGTAAAGTGACATTCGTGTCATTTCACTCTGTCTTTGAGACGCATAAGTGAACTGTTGTCTAGCGAATTCTGTTATTATTTGAGGCGTACAAGTGAATTCCAAATTTGAGACGTATTATTTGAGTGAAGTCTCTATCTTGTTGAAGTATCAAGCTTAAACATAATTTCGTTGAAATGGTAAGTTGAAAATTTCTTCACTCATCTCCCTCAAACGTGTGGCTAATAGCATCTTCCTCAATTTCAGGCATCAACTTCATCACCAACACCCTCCCTTCTCGAGGAAAGTTTAGAGTCGTTGAGTCAAGGTAGGTTGTAACAATACACTGAGACTTGAACAGAGATGAAAGAATGATTTCTCTTTCAGGTGATGTGAGTTCCAGCTCAGGACTCTCGCGACAAGGCAACGAGTGGGAATGTGCCGACTGCGGACATATGTTTACAAGGAAGCACAGTCTCCTTCGACACATCAAACAACGTGTGTGTCAACGCAAAGCGGCGTCAATCTCCGGAGGTGAAGTTGATTCTGACGATGACATCTCCTTTCCTTGCGATTTGTGCCCTCTTTCTTTTGATAGTCACTTTCAGCGATCTTCGCACAGACTTCAACACACGCATGCAAATGATCACTACACCAACGGTACCTCTACCATCTCCCTCATTAATGTTTCACATAATAATTTAGTACGCGACTACTGCATGGAGTCCAATACTCAAATAGTAGATTTTCCTGAGTGGCTCCTTCAAAATTCAAGCATTATCGAAGCGCTCTTCAACAATTTAGACAATTTTAGAATGAAGGCGCTCATCTACCTTAAACTAAAATATATTAAGATAGATTTTCAAACGGATCAAGTGACGGAGAGAATACAGTTTCATGTTCCTTCCTCTTCCGCAACCGAAGTTGTAGACTGCGAGTCTTGGCTAAATTTTCACATTCAATGTTTAAAATCAAATGTAGATAAATTCAATCAACGCGACAGCGCTCTCATTTTTGATGGTGTGGACTCAGCCATATTCAAAATTTCACTATTAGAAAGTCATGCAGCTCGAGGTACATTTAAACTACCAAAACGTTGTATAATAAGAAAGCTGTCATCACTGTCGATTGTAAATCACAGTGTTTCAAATATGCAGTCCTATCCATCCTTCACTATAATGATATCAACGCGCACCGAGATCGCACCTATAGCTATAGACAGTGGGAGGATGAACTAGACTTTGAAGGTTGTGATAGTAACAACATGAAAATCAAAGATGTAGAAACGTTCGAAAAACATAATAAGATTAAAATTGTCGTTCACGTGTGGGAGAAGGGGTTGAAGGGTGCCCGCTATAATTCACGTTCAACTTGTTATGAACGTGTAGTCAACCTCTTATTAGTAAAACAAGATGATAGCGAGGAATGGCACTACTGTGGTATTCCCAAAATCTCTCGCTTGTACACTCACTTGGGGCACTCTAAAAGAGGTGAACATTTTGTATGCGACCGCTGCATCCGCTCCTTTTGGAGTAAAGATAAATTTGAAACTCACTATGAATGGTGCAAGCGAGGTAAATTACAAATGGAACGCATGCCCAAAGATAAAATATTTTCACATAGGGATAATGGTGACGAATTAAGTCCCCTGCGTGTCATTTACGCAGACATAGAATGCTACATTGATGATATCATCCACAACCCAGCAGCCATATCCTGCTATGAAGTATGGCATGACCACTTTAGGAATAGACAAAACAAAATGCATACTTGGCAAGGTGAAGATTGCATTTCAAAATTTCTAGAATTTCTCGATAAAGCTGCTAAATTTCAACAATCATGTGATTCCCAATTGCAGCGTAAGTCACTACATATGTCAGATGAAGACAAACAAAAATTTGAAAGTTGCACATCCTGCCCTAAATGTCATAAAACGTTTGATAACGATAAAATTAAGAAAGTGCGTGATCATGATCACATCACTGGTAAATTTAGAAACGCACTCTGCTCCAAATGTAACTTTTCACTTAGGTTGAGACGTCGTGTACTACCCGTCATTTTTCATAACTTTAAGGGCTATGACAGTCATATGCTCATAAAAGGAGGGTTGAGCCAGATGAAATCGTGGCAGTTTAATGTTATAGCACAAACGAGAGAAAAATTCATGGCAATGACAGCAAAAGTACCAGTAGATAAAACTAAAGAAAATAAGACAGTCTTCTTCGAAATAAAATTTTTAGATTCATTCCAATTCATGTCAGCGTCACTAGCTTCTCTCGTTCGTAATCTCAAGTTTCTTCCCCATAGTCAAACTTTGAAGAAACACTATCCAAACTTAACGGATGAAATAATCACTCGCAAAGGAGTCTTTCCTTATGCGTATTTTAGCTCAATGTCTAAACTAAATGAAACAACCCTTCCTTCCATTGACAAATTCCAAAACGTTTGACGGGTGAAGATTGTCCAGTAGAAGACTATGAACATGCTCAAGAGGCATGGTTAAAATTTGAATGTAAAACGTTTGGCGATTATATGATCGCTTACTTAGAATTAGATGTCATTTTGCTGGCTGATGTCTTTCAGGAATTTCGACGAGTGGCATTAGAAGAAGACAAATTAGATCCTGTCCACTTTGTCAGTCTACCAGCCATGTCCTTTAAATCAGCCTTTAAAATGACTGGTGAGACCATTCATCTCTTACAAGACCCGGAGATGTATAATATATTTGAGCGCGGAATACGCGGTGGTCTCACATTTGTAAATAAACATCATATAAAATCTGAAACAGTAGGTGATGATCATATCCACCTAAAGTACTATGACCAAAATAATTTATATGGCAGTTCACTGTCTAAACCACTACCTCATTCCAAGTTTAGTTGGTTAAATCAAGATGAGCTTGAGTATTACTCCAACCCTTCAAACATACTGAAGATTCCAGATGAAGGTGATTGGGGATATTATTTTGAAGTGGATTTGATTTATCCAAATAGCATTAAAAATAAAACTGCTGATTTCCCACTCGCACCTGAATCTGGTGAAGTGACTGAAGATATGTTTTCACCATTCATGTCACAATTTCATAATAACTTAACAGAGTGTGGACAGCCAAGGTACAAACCATGCCGCAAACTTTTACTCACCCAATATGATAAGAAAAATTATCTCGTACACTTCTGCATACTAAAATTCTACTTAGAAATGGGCATGCTTCTAAAGTCAGTTCACCGCGTTATCAAATTTAGACAGAAAGCCTTCCTCAAACCCTACATAGATAGTAACAGTCAAAAACGTGCACTCGCCCAAAATAATTTTGAAAAGGATTTTTATAAATATAAGAATAACAGTCTATTCGGAAAGACCATGGAGGATGTTAGAAAACGTATGAATTACAAACTAGTCGTTGATAAACAAAAATATCACAAATTGACCTCATCACCTGTTTTTATTGATAGAGACATCATCGATGAGGATCTTGTAGGTGTTAAAATGATAAAATCAGAAGTTGAGTTGTACAAACCCATCTATATTGGGCAAGCTGTTTTAGATTATTCCAAGCTTGAAATGTATCAACTCTTCTACAAAATATTAAAACCATGCCCTCTCGTAAAAGAGGTTCGCTTGCTGGGTGGTGATACAGATAGTTTCTTTTTAGGAATTACCACTCAAAAAGATTTAAATTTTAATGAAGTAGGCAAGTCATTAGAAAAATAATTCGACACATCTAACTACAATCCCACTCATCCACTCTATTCCATACAGAATAAAGCCAAACTTGATTGTTTTAAGGATGAAACAGCAGGAAAGGAAATAGATGAAATGATTCTCCTCCGTCCTAAAATGTATTCCATGAAATTAAAAGAATGTGCAGATAGTATTAAGCGTGCTAAAGGTATATCAAAATCCTTTGTTCACAAAATGAAACATCGCTCCTATAAGAAGGCCTATAAAAATAAAAATAAAACTATAACGTTTGTCAATATGACAATCTTAAAATCTCAAGTTCATACTGTGAAAACGTACACGTTCAAGAAACGAGCACTTTCAGCATGGGAGGATAAGAGGTGTTGGATAGGACATAACACATCTCTTCCACATGGACATCCTGACACAAACATACCACCACCCAAAAGAATCAAACTCACGCTACCACATTCAGGAGATGTATTGACATAATCAACTTTAACTCAGTATTTTGATGTCGCTTTTTGTAGATATACATGGTTGTTTTATGTATCGCATGAGATCGTTTCTTCCTTGTGAATATATGCCTACAGTTAGCTCATTCCCCCTATATCTGTGAAAAGACTTTTTCATATACATATTTTTATTTCAATAAACATATCACAATGACTTCACTTTGTTTTCCGAAACACTAAAGTTACGAGGGATTTAGTATCTTTCACATGGATGCACTCTTGTAAACCATTGGTAATTTTGATAGCAATAGAGGGTATAGTTTGTTTGACGACGGGATGATAGAAAATAGATTCAAACATCTTCTCGACTATTCCATATGAAGCGTCTTTATCATGAATGAAATCACGTAAAATGTATTTTTTTTTCTCACCAACAGAAATAGGTAGAATCAAATCACTTTGAATGTAAAGGTGCTGTTCATGTTTATCTAGTGTCATTGGTGTTTCTATACCAATCGTATGCGCAGCAGCAAACACTGTTTGTAGCATTGAAAAACCAAAGAGTTTTTTCAAATTTTTACTCAATTGACATTGAATGTCATCACCCAGTTTCAGAACAACGCGTTGATTTTCAATTGAAAACGAAATGTGGTGTGTCTTTACATCATATTTACTTTTCATCACATGCTTCAACTTCTGTTGTATATAAGGATTTACTACATGAATGAAGCTTTCAACTGTATGATATAGACGCGGCATTATATTGATACCAACTTTAGATTCTTCATAAGACTGGTAAATTTTCTTGATGCGATCGCCATAGATGTCCACCCACCATTCATCATTAACTGAATCAGCTTTAGTGTGATATTCATGAGAAGCATACACCACACCGCTTCCAATAATAGGTGTATAATGTCTTACAAAATGACGCAAGGTTGGAGAGAAATAAACTGTAAGTTTGTCATTATATTTCTGAATGACCAACTTATTTTTGTCCGCCATAATTTTCTCTCCATACTTCTTACCCACAGTCTCATTCCATCGTTTTACTAACTCAATAAGTGATAAAGGTTGAACACCACGCTTTTTCAAAATGATGCGTTCTTCGCATTCTACAACATCTTCATCAAATATTTTAAATCTATAATGAAATTTGTTGATTCGATTTGAATAAACTTTTTTAACATTTGCAGTAGCAATTGACGTTAGATGTAGTCCATGACCAAAACCAAGATGTGGATAGAATTCACTATCCAACCTCAGTGTAAGACCTTTAGTAAAAGAATGAAAGCGGAGGAACTGTCTCCCACTCCAATGATAGATAGTAAACTCATAAGCTTTCTGATTTTTATTCTTCATGATGGAAGTATTACCACTGTTGAATGCCTTAATAATTTTCTCATTCCCAAATGGTTCATAAGAATCTGATTTTATCTGAATCCATTCATAGTTCCACTTTCCATCTGATGTTAAATTGTATGGGAACTGAAATGCATTATTCATCGTTATTCCATCATGGGTGCGAGGAGTCAATATCATTTCTTCCAAATCATTCACATTCTGAATATTGCTATCATAGCAAATACTAGAAACGCCAACCTCCCATTCACCTTCTAAATGCAGTTAAAATTATCATAGCTTGTTAAGGCGCTAGCGAGGTAACCTAAATCATTTCTTAAACTTGGACTTAAACCAACAATCCAATCTTTCTCAACTACATGATGCACATAATTATAATCATCATTGTGCGGAGTAAATTGGACAATATGTTTACTCGCTTTATTCAAGAAATCATATATAAACTTTTTACATGATAAGAGATCTTTCTTTGGCCACTGTGGAATGTATACTCGGCACCCCTTTTCACATTGATAAGCCTCTGTACACCTCACATTGATCGTCATCACGTCATCACTTCATGATTAAAAGTTGAACAGTTGCTATAAACAAGTTGAGTGACACCCACTTCCCAATTTCCATTTAGCTGTTGTGCATGATCAATGGGAGTAGAAAAGAGTGCGGCTCGATTACTAGTAAATCTCTTTGTAGCCGCATTCCTAAGCAAAATATGATAAAACGACATTTTTATATTGCTGATCTGCAACTTTGCATAACATCATGAAGACTTGGATTTTGGACTCTCTACAATATATCAGAGTTGATCGTGATGGAAACGTACATTTCAAAAATTCTCATGGTCATACATCAAGAGGAATTACATTAACATGGCGACAATTTGTCAACCTCAATGATATCATGAGGGATTTGGAATATTTTGAAACATTAAGATTCATCTCCTTGGTGATCAAGTTTGGCTTCAACATTACAGAAATGAAATTCAAATCTACCATTCTCATTCCGCAAACTGTTTCTCATTTCGCAAATACAATTGGGAGAAGTATAGAAGATATATACATCGCTCCATCATGACATTTATTCGTCGTGAGTTCATCGCCCTACTATGCAAATCTTAATCAGACATGACTACCACACATCATGAGTTGGAAATTAGATTCCCTACAACGTATTGAAACGGATCATGATCGAAACGTCTATTTCAAAGATTCAACTGGAAATGTGAGAAGAGAGTTTGCTTTATCTTATCGTCATTTCAATCTCTACATCATATCATGAAGGACTTGAAATACTTCTATATGAAAAGACATTCACGTATTGGAAATCGCATCTGGCTGCGCGTCAACAATCGGCGAATTCAACTCTATCATTCCCAACTTCATACCAACTTCACATTTCATCAAGGTAGTTGGGAAAAGTATAAAAGGAAGGTACATCGCTCAATTTACTCATTCTTTCATCATGAAGCGCCATCGCTACACCATCGTCAACATTCTCCGTCGCTTCAGACTCTACACCAAAATCGATCTCACAACATTACACCAACACCTTCCAAACAGCAAGTATTATCCGGGCCGACCTCAAATGTTAGTGGTGAAGATGAACAATTCACGGAATCTTCAACTCTTCCCAAATGGGACTGTACAGATTCTCGGCGCCCTTTCTCATTCATCGGCGCAGTCAATGCGCTTAGAGCTACAAAGACTACTACGTCGGATATGGAAGAGGGAGAGGTGTGTGATGTCGAATCTGACTGTGGACAATATGGTGATCTCTACTCAATTGAGTGACAGTCTATCATTTTTGAAGATTCGTACCAGCAGTTACAATTTGTGTTATGAACCCGAACTTTTTCCTGCAGCTCTCATTAGTTGTTGGTTACCTGTGCATGTGGCAATCTTTCATAATAGTAAAGTGATCATTACTGGACTAAAATCTCATGTACAAGCAAATGTGATCCTAGACTATCTCATTGAGTATGTACGTACCCAGCGGATTGTAAAATAAAAAACAATTTTTCCAACATGATGTTTTTATTTCAAATCATGATAGAACTTACAAATCATTTTTTCATTAGAGGATGGATTACATGAAAAGTTTTGAATAATAGATGCAAATCGAGATACATGTAAACGTTTTAAGATGAAGTACAGTACAAAAGCACCACACGTTGATGAAAGTGGATGTTGTAGTATGCGTTCATTTCGCTGATATTGACGCGTATGTTTTCTCAACCACTGCTGTGTTGGTATATTTGGAGGTTGAGCAAGAGAGTCAAATAGTTCACCACGTCGGTCTTCTCCAATAAAGATCGCTTTCCAATGCTCACCGCCTAAATTCTGCGAATGAGTGTTTAGCACAATAAAGATGGGATAGTGATTTACTGCAGGTGGTAAGGTATCGAGTGAATAGACATTATCGAAAGCTTTCAACGTCGCTTCGTCTGCATTACGCTGCACTTTAGTCTTAATATCGTCAGCAGTCAACCAACTCATTAACGATTATACTGAAGAATCACGTCACGATACTTTGTAATTTCAATATTTGAATCGAAGACTGCATAGATTAATACATTGATCGTCTCAGGTAGTGTTCTTTTGAACGTCAAATCCAAACGAATATTATGAAGCACGTTCGCTTGACGATAGGGTGCACTAATATCGCTGTCAGCAGTCAAATCAAATGCATAAATAGTATATCCACTCTTAAACTCTTTCATAGTGAGTCCGTTGGTGTCATCCGTATTGTAAAAGCGAAAGACATCTATAAAATCAACATAACTGCGCATAAATTGATCCGCAGCAAAATCTGGTTTGTAGGGTGGACCAGGATGACTCACACCATTTACACGTAAAGCAATTTCACTTAACTGATTGTGTTTAAAATTGAAAGGATTCTTCTTTATATTACCATTAAATGCATCATTTTCAACCATTGCCACCATGAGGAGCTTCGGTGCTTCCGATGGAAAGAGGCCATTTTTCATGAAACTCTTTTGATCTTTCGGAATTGTAAAGGTGAGAAGCTTTGTATGCTGAACGGGGTAAATGGCATTTTGGCGGTTAAGACCTTCAGCATGTCCTCTAATGACACTTGGATTCGGTACTACTCGACGAATGTAAAGTGCAATATCTTCCACATGAATTCTAAAATTGTCAACTTTAGCAAATGCATTCAGCGCAAATTCAGGCTTATTCAATGTCAGCTTGAGTCGCATGCTGGTATTACAGAGTAAAAACTTTGACTGTCTAAAGAAGTCTAAATTCAGCGGACCATATAGCTGACATACTTTACTATCTTTAATCATAGCAGATCGCTTTACAAAGCCACTGTTTGTTTCAACATCAAATTTTCCTGCTTCATCTCTGTACCATCCCATGGCTTCCATATGACTTTTTTGTGCTGCTGGATGAAACTGTGATACATGATTGAAATATGATTTATAGGGATAATCGCTTTGACCACCTTCCACCTGCTGCTCTCCAATCGTTAGAGAAACATCGCGAAGTAATGTAGTCAATGGTACATTGTTCAGTCCAACTTTATGTGCATCGTCAATAGCAGTTCCATCTGCTTGCTGAATTCTAAACCTCAAATCAAGCATCGCATAACTCAAATCTATGTAGTCATCACTACCACCAGGAATAACAAATTCAATGGGGCCAGCATTCTCAGCTGTTCGAGGATGATAATCTACAATACTTGAACTAAGAATATCTGTCTGTATGGCTTGTTGATCAAACAAACAAAACCCGGAAGTTTTACACTCCATGATTAGAAGTTATAGCAGCGTCGTCGTTTAGCGCCTGATGAATGATTAGAGCCTCTGCGACGTTTGCGTGAATGCCTTTTGACTGAAGATCGCACCTTACCAGCTCCGCGATGTTTCCTCCTTCCTTTATTCATTCGTTTAGGTGATTTCTTTCCTTGAGTAACACCAGTAAAGGTCTGCTTCAATGTTTTTAAACCGCGTTCCTTCCCACGATTCAACAAACTGCTCTTAAAACTTCTACCTCTGGAAAGATCACTAGCAACATCACCAGCAAAGCCAACGGCATTACTTAAAACATTTCGTTTTAAAGATCTACCGACATTGGATATGAGAGGTGCTACAACAGATTTCAGTGCACCAAGTATGCTACCTCCACGTTGGCGGCGAGCGCCGATGTAAATTTGTCCTCCACCACTTACATAGGAGGGTCGTGAATAAAATGAGGCAGTTGGAATCATAGCTCAAACCCTAAACATTGCTAGTTACAACTTTGCATGAATCACTGTCGATCACTTAGATGAAAGATGTCGGCACGACGCATCCAAGAGTTCATACTTGAAGGATAACCAGTCCATTTAAACAAGACACCATTCTTCACCTTGCCGTTTTTTACATCGAATGATTTTCTCTACCAAATATGTTTCACTTTCAGTGACTACCTCAATCTCATCGCGGTTAAAAGCTACCCTCAATTTCTTCATTATCGTAATCTTTCAACTTGTAGGTGGTTGGAGAGTCTTTTTGATTAATCCTTGATACTGTAAATACCTCCTCTGTCCAATTCGGAAGGTACCCTTTTGCAAAAACACTTTTCACTTTTGAGATACGAACTTTATCACCAATTTTCACATCACTTTTCACATGAGTGCGTTTACGTTGGAATGATTCGCGCACTTTATCTACATTGTCAGCATTTACATCTACTGGTCTGAGTCCAATAGAACGATGGATAGAGTGATTGTAGGCACGGAGTGTATCTTGTAGAACCTTTGTCCAATTTTGTGTCAAGTTGGCAGTAAAATGTCGCCACAAGCGATTTTTTAATGTGCGATTAAAACGTTCAACGAGTGCAGCTTTATAAGCACTCTTTACACTAGACAACTCAATGTCATGCCTCTCAAATAATCTTCGCACATGCTGATTTTCAAACTCTTTTCCTTGATCACTCTGAATTCTTTTTGGAATGCGACCTTCTCGAAAAATTGTTTGGAATGCTTTTGCTACTCCTTTCCCTTCTTTAGTTTTTAAAGGTTGAGCCCACGCATAACGCGAGAAAATATCAATGACGGTTAAAATAAAATTATTACCCGAGTTATGTTTTGAAATGGAGGCAACATCGCACAAATCTGCTTGCTACTGTTCATCGATGTCATGAACAATATAATGGCGGGTGCGGTACTTCTTTTTCGCTTGTTTGTGGAGTGTATAGGCAGCCTGACCCTTTAACCATCGTTTCACTTGTGATTGTGGAAGACCACTCGCTTTTGATAATTTCTTGATAGATGCAAATCCTGCCGGATGTTTTACATCATAATAGATTGACTTCAAACGTTCAGTCGATGACGACTGACTCTTTTTCCTCTTTCTCATCTTTTTGTTTTTTTGCCTTTCTACATTTACAACAACTGCAGCATTTAGCTTTAGCGGTTTTGCGATCGTGTTCACATTGCTTAGGGGTTTCATTATGAGAGCTGGCGGAGCAAGTGCAAGTGACAACGACATTCACCTCTGGCGGCTCATTACATGGCAAGCAACACATCTGCTTCATATTAATAGTGCTTGTAGTAGGATCGTACTAGTTCTGTATAGTGCTCCAAAGTCTAAATTGCAATTGGAACAAACTTCCAGTAAATCAGAATTGAGGATCTGGGAGAGGGAAGGGAGGTGCGGGGAAGTGGGGAACATTGCTACATCTAAACAAGAACAACCAAAATATGATTTTTCCAAAAGCACAATGGTAAACTTTTTGCAACACACAAACCATATCAAACCGTAGAATCTAAATGAAAGAAAATAATCATTATGTAGAAGACAGAATAAGGAATAAAGAATACGAATACATAAATAGAATTTAAAAGAAAGAATAAAAGAAGACAATCTCTGAATCAGAAACGTATACTAAAGAAAGATTTTGAAAGAATAAATAAGAAACGAAAAAAGACAGCAATATCTCGTATAAAAAAGAAAAACAACGAAAATAGAG